>RJWM01013335.1:0-53772 GCA_004363535.1 Dasyprocta punctata
AACATAGTTCTCCATTCCTGGCATTCCTTCCTCCTTGGAGATGTCCTTGAAGTGACTCCCAAGTCCTGCTCAGTTCCGGCACCACCCTCAGCACCTCCCTCAGTATCCCCTCTCTTTGTCTATTTGAAAATATATACAGGTGATCCAGAGAAACTCTTTGTCTTAGCCCTCATGATAGCTGCAGAGTCAAGAACTCTGCTGGGGCTTTGATCCTCCTGGAGCCCTAAAATCATACAACTTGTCTCATTTATTTAAGCCCTCACCATACACTCATTCGGAAGATTGGGGATCTAGGCCGGGTCCCCGATAAGAAACTACAAAAAAAAAAAAAAAAAAAAAAAAAAAAAAAAAAAAAAAAAAGTAACAGATTGGCAGTACCAAGACTTTATTTATTAATAATTGCCTTAAGTGTGACCAGATTAAATCTTCATTGTAAAACCATAGAATGACTAAATGGATTTTTAAAGTCCTATTTATACACTCATTACAAGAAACTCAATTAATCTCTAAGTACATGAATAGATTGAAATTGATGGAATAGAAACAGATATTCCATGCAAATGGAATCCAAAAGAGCAAGAGTAACTATATATATATATACATATATATATGATAAAAATAGATGTTAAAACAAATTCAGTAAAAACAAAACAGTCATTATATAATAACAAGTGGAATAATTCAAGAAGATAATAAAACAATTATGAATATATATAAAACCAATATCTGAATACTAAATATAAAAAGCAGGTAGTAACATGCCTAAAAATGATAGAGATTGCTACAATAATAGTAGGGGACTTTAACAGTTTTGGGTTTTAAGGCTGAGGATTTAACTCATCAGTTTAAGCACTTGCCTAGTAAGTGTGAGATTGTGAGTTTGATCCACAGTACCAAAAACAAAACAAAACAAAACAAAACAAAAATTTTGGGGTTTTTTTGGAATCAGGAATCAAACTCATGACCTTGCACTTGCCAGGCAGGCCCTGTGCTACTGAGCAATATCCCCAACCCCAAGGGCTTTAGCATTTTCATCAATGAACAAATCACTCAGACAGAATGTTAAAAAAAAAATAAGATTCAATTACACCTTAGGTCAAATGAACTGAATGTATATCTACTGAACATTTCATGTAACAACTGCAAAATACACATTCTTCAGTCTCACACAGAATGTTTTCCATGAGCTACAAAACAAGTCTCAATACATTTTTAACAATTAAAATCACATCAAGCATCTTTTCTGTCCATGTTGAGCTAAATCTATAAATTAATACAAGAAAATTTTTGGATACTATACAAATATACACAAAATAAAGAATTTAAAAAGCCAGGATTCTCCAACAACCAGTGTATCTATAAAGAAAGTAAGAAATCAAAAAATTTATTGAAACAATAATGAAAACACAATATATCAATACTTATGGGATAGAAAAATCAGTAATAATAAGAAAGGTTAGAGTAATAAATGCCAACAACAAAAACAGTAAAAAAACTCAAATAACCAGCCTGTTGAAGTACTTCAAGTAACTATAAAATAAAGAACAATCTAAGCCCCAAATAGTACAAGTACAGAAATAATAAAAACAGAATGGAACTAAATGAAGTGATGAATAAAAAGACTATATAAAAAGCAAATTTATTATTCTTTCAAAAATAAAGTATTACAATTTGTATATGAATCCAACAAAGAAGCAAAATACGGAATAAATTTTAAAACTCAGTAGCATTTCCATATTCCAATAATGAATAATCTAAAAAGGAGAAATCAAAAATGCATTTTGTAATAGCTACACAAAATATTCAGTAAGAAATTTAACCAAAGAAGTTAAAAGTTTCTAAGCTAAAAACTATATTCATTGTTGATGGAATTTTAAGAGATAATAAAAATACGTGAATTGGAAGAGTAATGAATTGGAAGGGTCAGTATAACTAAAATTTCCATGTCACACAAATGGCCTACAGATACATTGCAAACTTTCTCCAAATACCTGTGATAAAATACTTTGATAACTGGTTTTATCTTTTTTATTTTTATTATTATTATTATTTTTGTACTGGGGATCGAACTCATGACCTCGTGCTTGCAAGGCAGGCGCTTGTGTCGCTGAGCTACATCCCCGACTGATAACTGCTTTAAAAGTGAAAAGAATGATGGGGATAATTGTGTTCAACTTGAGGAGTAATATTTTGAAGATTAATAGCATGTATCTTTTACTGTAATAGATATTTTTAAATTTTAAATATTTATTTACTATATTTTCAAATCATACCTTGTATACTGACTTTAAAATATACTACTATGGTAGCATGATATATTAACAACATGATACTAGTATTAGAGCTAACACAGAACTATTCTGTTGAACAAAACAGGGAATAAAGAAATAGATGCATGAATGTGTGATCAGTTGACTTTCAAAAGAGATGCTAAGAAATATACAATTGAGTCTTTTCAATAAATGGCACCATGAAAATGCATATCCTCATGAAGAAGAATAAAATTAGATGCCTATCTTTTACTATACACAAAGTTAACTCAAAAATGGGTTGTAGACATACATGTAAGACATGCAATGATGAAAGTACTAAGAAAATAAAAATGGTAAATGCTTCCAGGCATTGGAATGGTAAGTAGTTTTTGGATAAGACCTTAAAGGAAAAGAAAGCAAAAGCAAGAGCAGACAAATCAGATCAGATCAGGCTAAAGTCTTTCTTCATAACAAACAAAACAAAAGAGTGAATAGAAAATATTTGCAAATTAATATATATATATATATATATATATATATCTAACAATAAAATAAACAATGATTTTAAAAGGGTTATAGGTCTCCACAGGCAAATTTGAGTAATTTCTCAAAAGAAGACACACTAATGGCCAAGAGGAACATGAAAAAATGCTCAGCATGACTAATCCATCAATTCATTCCATTTATACTGGCTATTTACAAAGGACACATATAAGAAGTGCTGGTGAGGATGTAGGAAAAGAAGCAGTAAGCAATTTTGGTAGGTATGTAAATCAGTACTATGGGAAAGAGTATGGAGGTTCCTCAAGGAAAATAAAAGTACAACTACCTTATGCTCCAGAAATCCTACTACAATAATTATCTTAGGTATTGTGCTAAGAGGTTTTTTTTTATTCTATCTTATTTCTACCTAAAATTTTATATGGTATTATTTCCCTAATCCAGTGGAAATAGGGTTGGAAGGAGAATAAGTAATTTTTAAAGAAGTTCTTAAAGGTTCTCTTAGAAAATCACTTTTGAAACTGTACCCTATCGGGTCTCCTATATACACTTTTAAAATTATTGAGGACTCCAAAGTTATTTTGTTTTGCTTGGTTATCTCTATCCATACTTAATATATCAGGAATTAAATTACATTTTATAATATATTCACTAATTCATTTAAAATTAAACTAATAAGCCCTTTATATTTTTACTAAATTACATTTTATGAAAATTGTTTCTCTAAAATTTTATTAAAAGGAACATCATTTTAAAATTTATTTTTGCAAGCCTTTTGAATTATTGTCTTAATGAGGATAGGCCCTCATACCTGTTTCTGCATCAAACCTGTTGCAATATCATATTTCAGGTAGTGTTTGGAAAACTTCACAGTACATTCATGAGAAAATGAGGGTTAAAAGGAAAATAACATCTTACAATTACTATGAAATAGTTTTGAACTCACAGATTATGTGAAAGAGTCTCAGTGTCCCCTGGTGGTTCCAATTGTACTTGTGAATAATGACTGCCTTAGTCGATAATGAATCTTTCTCAGTTTTATGCTGTTTGTGAATTGGTTTATAGCTTTTGTGTAGACTAAATTCTAGGTAGCTTTATATTTCTGTGAAGACTGATAACTGTCTGGAAGGGTGATATAAGGAATAACTGTGATACAAGGAATTTATTAATGAGGACCAGGTAGTATGTAGATAACTACATATTTGATTTTATATATAATGTGTATACAACTGAAAGATCTGCAATGTGGCTGGCACCGTTATTCTTTACAAATGTGCTTACAAACTCCTTCTTATGTATAGGTACATTCTGGCATGATGATATTTTGCTTACCACCTAATATCTATAAAATGATCATTTGTCATTCTCTAGCATAAATGATCATAGGTTAAATTAAGCTATGTTAAGTAATATGTTTAGGAAAGGTAAGATGGGGTTACAAAAATTGAGGTTTATGCATAAATACATTCCCACTCAATTCATTTCCTTAATGTGCCAATTCATATTCATTGGGCACATTATCCATGCATGTACTTTGATGGGGCAATTTACATACTATGTAAGTTAAAGAAAGCATGATTTAAAGATCAAATTCACATTTTAAACTGTAAATCTTCTACTAGCACAAGCTCCTTAAATTTTGTTTTATTTTTTAAATAAAAATACATTTGAGGCATAAGGGATGTTGCAGTCTTAAGAAAATTCTCAGATATTGTTGTAAATATCATTTAAAAGTATTTATGAGTTACAAGCAAAGGACAGAAGTGATATAATTCAGGTGATTATTTTATTTTACTTTATTTTTTTGAGTTGGGGGTTGAGACACAGTCAATTAGCAACTTTATAGAGAAAGGATTGTATGCAACCAAGAATGGATGCAGGGAGGCTAGTTAGAAAGCGATTGAAAGTGTTTAGGGGAGAGATAATTGAGATTAAAACTATTGTTATGATAGAGCTTCTAGGAAATCGTCAGATTCAGAAGATGTTTTGATGTTGTTCTATCCAAACATATCGATGGATTTTATGTAGTACATTAAGGAAAAAAGGAAATTACAGATGACTTCTAAATTATTTCTAAGTAAATAGGAAGTAACATACCGGTAAATTGGCCTATTAAGCATCATAGTGAAGGGCTAGGGACATAGTTCAGTGGCACAAGTGCCTGTCTGGCAAGCTTGAGGTCGTGAGTTCAATCCCTGGTACAAAAAAAAAAGTCATATTGAATATATATTGATTTTAAATTTCTTGCTAGATAACTGTTCGGTATAACTGCCATATATATGAATATATATATATGTATATACCCACAAATATATACATATATATGCATATATACACATCTGTATCTATATCTATATATAAATTTTTTTGCCTCCATTCACCAGCTTAATTCTTTCCATGATTCTAGTTGCAAACCGAACAGACAAGAACTGATTTAAATTCAATGGTGAGGTTCAATGACGACTTTATCAGGAAATCTGATTTGATTCTCATTCAATTCAGTTTCCAAACAGAATCATGGAAAGAATTAAATTCATGAATGGAAGTAACACACACACACACACACACACACACACACACACACATTTCTGATAGTACAGAGAAAAATAGCTCACAAATAATGCTATGAGCAATAATATGCCCCAAATTGGATAGCCTAGAAAAATGTATAAATTCCTAAAATATACAATCTATCAAGACGACCAGAACCAAATGGAGAAACCTACCAACCATTTAAAGAAGAATTAACAGCAATTTCCAGACATGCCCAAGAAACTGAAGAGGAAAGAAATTCCTAAACTCATTCTAAGAATGCTATTATTTTGACAGTAAAATCAGAGAAAAATATACAAACGAAAACCATAGAAAAATATACTTGGTGAATATTGGTATAAAAATCCCCAAACAGGCCGGGGATTTAGCTCAGCGGCATCAGTGCCTGCCTGGCAAGTGTGAGATCATGAGTTCAAACCCCAGTACCAAAAAAACAAAAACAAACAAACAAACAAAAAAAACCCAAATGAATGCTGGGAAACTGAATTGAATACTATGCTAAAGAATTATATATTATGACCAAATTAGATTTAGATCTAGAATGTAATATGTTACAAGTGAAAACTGTTCAGTGTAATATATCATATTAAAATAAAGATGTAGTCCACATGTTCAACTCAATTGTTACAAAGAGTTTGACAAAATTCAACCCAATTTCACAATAAAAATATTCAGAAAGAAGTAGGAGGAAACTACATAAGCATAATGAATGGCATTTATGAAATGTCCACAGTTAACATCATACTCTATGATAACAAGCAGAAGTCTTTTCTTCTAAGATCAAGAGGAAGGCAAAGAGACCCACTCCCACCATTTCTAGTCAACATAATATGTGGAAGTCTAGTCTGAGCATTAAAGAAAGAAAAAAATTTAAGGGCATCCAAATTCAAAAAGATAACATACAACATAGCTCTGTATGTGAAAAATTAGAAAGTCACACACAAAATCTGTCAAAACTAGCTAACAATTTTAGCAAATTTTCAGAATATAAAATCAAAATGCAAAAATGAATTACATTCCATACACTAATGATGACAAATCCAAAAAGAAAGCTTTAATAGGAAAAAAGATTTCAAATGCTTACTAATAAGTTTAGCTATAGAGGTGAAAGATTCCTTAACTGAAAACTATAAAACATTGCTGAAAAAAATCAAAGAAGATGTAAATAAGTAGGATGATATCCTATTTTATTGGATTGGAAATCTTAATATTGTTAAGCATCCATATTACCTAAGTTGGTTCTAAAATTCAATGTAATCGTCATCAAATCTCAATGCTATGTTTTTGTTTGTTTGTGTGTTTGTTTGCAGAAAAACAGGGGAGACAAAAGAGGGAAAAGGAAAATGAAAAGGATTAATGCATGATATGTATATGTACCAACTCCCCATGATAAATGTATTCATTGCATGCCACAAAAATGTTCTAAGAAAACATTTTTTAAAAAAAGAAAACACCTAAAATTCATATGACATGTCAAGTTAAACTTAAGAACCCAAACATTCTTGAAAAATTTGGAAGTCTAATCCTTTCTGATTTCATAACGTACTACAAATCTGCAGCAATTATCATGATGTATTACTGGCATAAATGCTGACATACGGATCAATAAAACAGACTAGAGAGTCCACAAATATACACACATAGTCAAATGTTTTCACCAAAGGTACCAAGAACACACAATGATGAGAGTACAATCTCTGTTACAAGTTGTGTTAGGAAAACTGGACGACCACAAGAGGAAAATGAAATTGGACATTTATTTTGTCTCATATACAAAAATTACATCAAAGTAGATGAAAATCTAAAACTTTCTACTCTGAAATTCTTCCAGACATTGAATTTGGCAATGAAGTCTTGGATAAGACACCAAAAAGATGAACAACAAAATCAAGAATAATTGGGACTATACCAAACCTAAAAAAAAAAAAGAAAAAAGAAAAAAGAAAAAAAATCTCTGAATTGAAGGAAACAACCAACAGAGCAAAAACCTATAGAATTAGATAACAAACTTGAAAATCATATATCTGATAAGAGGGTTGTTATGATTTGTGTCTGGGTGTCCCCCCAAAGCCTCATGCAGTTATGGAGACAGCTGAGTCTAGTGTTTGTGATTGTCTAGCACTGGGATTGGTGTTGTGAGTGCTGCACCTGCCCAGGGGTGGGTAGCCAGCATACAATATAAGGGAGGGAAGGAGGTGTGCTTTTCCCCTTTTATACCCTGTTGGCTCTTGTTGCTTGCAGTTGCCATGAATGGTTGCCCCTTAGCCACTCCACACTGCCTTGGAGCCAGCTGAGTATGGACTGAAACCTCCAAAAACTGTCAGCTAAATAAACCTTTCCTTTCCTAATTTTGGGTGCCAGGTATGTTGTTTCAGCAATGAGAAAAAAGTAACCAAGACAAGGGTCATATCCATAACTTATAAAGAATTTCTGTAACTTAATAATTGAGAAACAAATAACTCAAGTACGAAACTGGCAAAGATTTGACTAGACAGTCTCCAGTGGAGACAAAGAACTGGCCAAAAGGTACAAAGAAAGATATTCACCATAATCGAAATGCAATAGACTGGAGCTTTCAGGTTTGGTTATGATTCTATTTAATATGTGTTATTTTATTAAACATTTAATATTATATTTTCTGCAAGGTCCTTGGAATAAATTACTAAATGTATATTTTAAAAACACAATGAGATATTTTTTCACTTACAAAAGAACAGAGAACAGTTAAGTGCTGATGAAAATATGGAGATATAGGTAATTATTGATGGTTGATGGGAATGTCAAATGGTACAGCCATTATAGGAAATAGTATGGAGATTCTTGAAAAAATTTAAAAAAACTATAGTATGATTTGATAATTTTACTTCTGGTTATATATCCAAAGGAATTCAAAGCAGAATTTTGAATAAATGGTTGCATAGTCATATTCATTGCAGCATTATTCACAATAGCCAAGGGGTACTAGCAACCCTAAAGTCCATTAATGGGTGATTGCATAAAGTAAACAAGGTACATTCATACAGCAGAATAATATGAATGTTACAACAGGAGTATGAACCTCAAGGACATTATGCTATGTGAAATAAGCCAGTAACAAAGGATTGATTATGCATAATTCTTCTTGTGTAAAATATTCAAAGTAATAAAAAAAATCACTGAAACAGAGTAGAAAGGTGCTTTTCAAAGGCCTGGGGTTGAAGGAATTAGTGTTTAAAGGATACTGAGTACTAGTTTTGTGAGATTAAAAAAAGTTACACAGATCTGTCACACAACAATGTGAATGCACTTCACACTATTAAAACATACACTACAGAAGGTTATAATGATAAATTTAATGTGGTATATTTTAAATTACTTAATTATCTTATTTTAATTTTTTATTTTTTTGGTATCAGGGATCGAACTCATGATCTCACACTTGCCAGGCAGGCTCTTGTGCTGCTGAGCTAAATCCCCAGCTCTTATAATGTGGTGCATTTTCAAAAGCAACAATAAACAAATCTGTAAAGTTTATAAACAAGGGCAATAATAGAAAAATATATTCATTAAAGACATAATTAAAATATTTTCTAGTTTTACTGAGATATATTATTGTATGAGTCTAAGGCTTACAACACAATTTCTTTTTATTTAAGTGGAAAAAAAAGACACATATAACAAACACAAAAAACAAAACAGACAGACAAATGACTAGAGTAAAAGCACAACAGTAACATTACAGGTTTACAAAACAGGATGACAGAAACTTGACAATGGTTGCAATACTGCGTATCATTATCTTTAAATTGGTTGTTTATATTAATAGATATAGCCACATAAAATTGATCTAATCATGAGTGTTAATTGTTCTTTCTCAATAACGAATACATTCAGCAGTGTGTTTGTTTAAGCTATCTTACACATACATATATACAGATTTATATCTTTTCCTTTTCCCTTCCCTCTTTCCCCCTTTTCCCTTCCCAGTTACCTTTGCTCTTCGAGCTGTTTTTTACACTTACCTAGTATTTATTATAGATTTTGGATCATATATACTTTTTCAGTCTCTTACACTAGGGAGACAATATGGTATTTACATATGTGGGTTTGATTTATTTCACTTATGAGTATGGTCTCAAGACATGACCATTTACTTATAAAAGTCTCAATGCAATCTTTCTTAACAGCTGACTAGTACTCCATTGTATAAAAATACTACATCATTTTTATCCATTCTTTGATTGATGGGCACTTGGGTTGTTTCCAAGATCTGGCTATTACAAATTGTATTGCTATAAACATGGGTGCACAGATATCACTGCGGTATGATGTTTTCAATACTTCTGGGAAAATGCCCAGAAGTGGGATAGCTGGGTTGAATGGGATCTCTAATCCTAGCTTCTTGAGGAATCTCCACACTGATTCCCACAGTGGGTGCACAGTCTACACTCCCACCAACAGTGGAGAAGAGTTCCTCTTTCCACACAGCCCCTCCAGTATTTGTTGTTGCTTGATTTTTTAAACTTGGCCATTCTTTCTGGAGTGAGATGGAATCTCAGTGTTGTTTTAATTTGTATTTCTTGAATGACCATTGATGTTGAATATTTTTTCATATATTTATTTGCCATTTATATTTCTTTCTCTGAGAAGCGTGTATTCATCTCAGATGCTCATTTTTGGATTGGGTCCTTGAATTTTAGGGGCCTGATTTCTTTTAATTTTTTATATATTTTAACTAGAAGTCCTTTGTCTGATGGACAATTGGCTAGAATATTTTCCCAATTCATGGGTTTTCTTTTTACTCTGTTTGATATTTCCTTTGACATGAAAAAACTTTTTAATAAGATGAGATCCCAATTGTTGATTCTGGAAAGTGTTTCCTGTGCAATTTGACTTTTGTTCATGAACTCTCTGCCTACTCCTATATCATCAAGATTTTACCTACTCTGTCTTCTAGTAAGTTTAGTGTCTCTGTTTTAATATTCAGATCTTTGATCCATTTTGACTGTATTTTAGTGCATGGTGATAGGCATGGATCCAGTTTTAGTTTACGGCATATAGAAAGCCAGTTTTTCCAGCCGCTTGTTAAAGAGGCTATCTTTCTTCCAATGTACATGTTTGGCCCCTTTGTCAAAGATGAGTTGGCTGAGTGTGTTTGTAGTTGTGGCTGTATCTTCTAATCTATTCCATTGATCTTCAGGTCTGTTTTGATTCCAGTACCATGCTGATTTTATCATAGTAGCTTTGTAGTATAGTTTCAAGTCAGGGATTGTGATACCTCCTGCCTTCCCTTTGTTGCCTAGAATTGCCTTTGCTATTCTAGGTCTTTTCTGGTTAGAGATGAATTTGAGGAATGCTTTCTCTAGCTCTGTGACATAGGCAAGTGGTATTTTGATTGGGATTGCATTAAATCTGTGTAATAATTTTGGGGGAATGGCCATTTTCACGATGTTTGTTCTTCCTATCCATGAACAGGGAATATCTTTCCATTTTCTGAAATCCTCTTCAATTTCCTTCTTTAGAGTAATGTAATTTTCACTGTGTAGATCTTTTACTACCTTTGTTAGATTGATTTGTAAGTATTGCATTTTTTTGGATGTTATAGTGAAGGGTGTTTTTTCCCTTATTTCTCTGTCAGTGACTTTGTTGTTTGTGTAGAGGAATGCTATTGATTTTTGAGTGTTCACCTTGTATCCAGCTACTTTACTAAATTTAGTTATTACTTCTAAAAGTCTTCTAATGGGATTTTGGGCGTCTTCTATGTAGAGTATCATATCGTCTGCAAATAATGATAATTTCAATTCTTCCTTTCCTATCCTTATTCCCTCTGTTTCTTTCTCTTGTCTAATTGCTCTGGCTAATATTTCCAGAACTATATTGAATAGGAGTGGTGATAATGGACATCCTTGTCTTGTTCCTGATTTTAGGTTGAAAATTTTCAGTTTTTCTCCATTTAGTAAGATGTTGGCTGTTGGTTTATGATATATGGCTTTTATGATGTTGAGGTAGAGACCATCTATTCTGATTTTCTGTAGGATTTTTATCCTGAATGGGTGTTGGATTTTGTCAAAAGCTTTTTTCTGCATCTACTGAGATGACCATGTGGTTCTTGTCCTTGGCCCTGTTGATACAGTGTATTACATTTATTGATGTTGAACCATCCTTGCATTCCTGGGATGAATCCCACTTGATCATGGTGTATAATCCTTCTGATAACTTGCTGTATTCTATTTGCCAGTATTTTATTGAGGATTTTTGCATCTATCTTCATGAGCAAGATTGGTCTGTAAGTTACTTTTTTGGTTGGGTCTTTCTCTGGTTTTGGGATTAGGGTAATACTTGTTTCCAGGAATGAGTTAGGGAGACTTGCTTCACTTTCAATTTCATTGAAGAGTTTGAGGAGTACTGGCATTAAGTCTTCCCTAAATTTCTTGTAGAATTCAGCAGTGAATCCATCAAGGCCCAGGCTTTTCTTTGTTGGTAGGGTCCTAATTACATTTTCAATTTCAGTAGCTGAAATTGGGTTATTCAGCAGCTTTATATCTTCTTGACTCAGCTTTGTTAATTCATAGGTTTCTAGGAATCTGTCAATTTCTTCTGTGTTATCGAATCTGTGAGTAAAGGTTTTTGAAGTAGGTGTGGATGATCTTCTGTATTTCCACCGGGTCTGTAGTGATTTCACCCTTTTCATTTCTTGTTGCATGAATCTGAGTTTTTTCTTTCCTCTTCTTGATAAGGTTGGCTAGGGGTTTATCAATTTTATTTACTCTTTCAAAGAACCAACTCTTCAATTCATTAATTCTTTTTATTGTTTTCTTAGTTTCAATTGCATTAATTTCTGCTCTAATCTTAAGAATTTCCTCCTTTCTTTGGGCTTTGGACTTGACTTGCTGTTCTTTTTCTAGAAGTTTGAGGTGCAACATTAGGTTGTTTATGTGTGTTCTTTCTGTTTTTCTGATATGAGTGTTTAGTGCTGTAATTTCCCTCTGAGGACTGCTTTCATTGTATACCACAGGTTCCAGTAATTTGTATTTGCATTTTCATTCAATTGTAGATATTATTTAATTTCTTCTTTAACTTCTTCTGTGACCCATTGGTTATTTAAGAGAGTATTATTTAATTTCCATGTGTTTATGAACTTATTGTAGGTTTTTTTGTCATTCATTTCCAATTGTACTGTGCTATGGTCTGATAATATGCATGGAATTATTTCAGTTCCTTTGCATTTACTTAAGCATTTTTATGGACCAGTATATGATCTATTTTAGAGAATGACCCATGTGCAGCTGAGAAGAATGTGTATTCTGATGTTCGTCAGTGTAATACTTGGTACACATCTACTAGGTCCATTTGTTCACAAGTTTGTTTCAGTTCTGCTATTTCTTTGCTGATTTTTTGTTTGGTTGATCTGTCTCTCTGTGACAGTGGGGTGCTAAGGTTCCCTGTTATTCCTGTATTATTGTTTATTTGGGTATTCATGTCTATTAAGAATTGTCTTACATAGTTGGGTGCTCCCATATTCGGTGCATATATATTTATGATTGTAATCTCTTCCTCTTAAAGTTTTCCCCTCACAAGTATGTGTTGACCTTCTTTATCTCTTTTGATCATTCTCAGTTTCAAGTTTGCATTGTCTGCAAACATAATAGCTATTCCTGCTTTTTTCTGGGTTCCTGTTGCATGGAGTATTGTTTTTCAGCCTTTGATTTTTAGTCTGTGAATTTCCTTTTGAGTGAAATGTGTTTCTTATACACAGCATATTGTTGGTTTTTTTTTTTTCTTAACCCACTCTGCTAGTCTTTTTCTTTTTATTGGTGAGTTGAGACCATTTACATTGATTGATATAACTGATATATACTGGCTCATCCCTGTCATGGTATCTTTCTGTTGTTGGTTTTCTACATTTTCTGTTTTATTATTTGCCCTGCTTAGTGGTTTCCTTTTGTTGCTGTTCTTAAGATTGTGGCTGTCTTTGTCCCTTTCTAGAGTGTCTTTCAGTACTCTTTGTAGTGTTGGTTTGGTGGCCATAAATTTCTTCAGTTGTTCTTTGTCCTGAAAGTATCTTATTTCTCCATCAATTTTTAAGGATAGTTTTGCAGGGTACATCAATCGGGGTTGAAAGTTGTTTTCTTTCAGGATTTGAAAAACTTCACTCCAAACTCTTCTTAACTTAAAGGTTTGTGTTGAGAAGTCTGCTGTGATTTTGATAGGCTTTTCTTCATAGGTGATCTATTTGTTTTCTCTGACAGCTTTTAGTATTTTGTTCTTGTGCTGTATATCAGATACCCTTATTATTATATTTCTGGGTGAAGATTTATTTTGGTTATGGTTAATTGGGGTTCTGCATTCCTCAGTTATCTGTATTTCAGATTCTCTTCCCATGTTTGGAAAGTTTTCTGCTATTATTTCTGTGAATAGTCTTCATAGGTCGTTAGTATTGACCCCTGCTTTTTCATTTATGCCTATTAATCTTATGTTATTTCTCTTGGCATCATCTTGCAGCTGTTGAATTTTTATTTTTTTATTCCTTACTATTTTTAAGAGATCTTTTCTTTCATGGCCATGATCTCCCATGCTGTCTTCAAGATCTGAGATTGTATCTTCAGCTTCATTCAAGCAGTTTTTCAAATTTGCCATGGAATTTTTCATTTCCTGCTTTTCCCTTTGCATCTGTTTCATGCATTGTGTTTGTGTCTTAAATTGTTCATTCAAAGTTTTGATCATTTTCTTAAGTTCTTCTATTTTTTTTGACTTGCTCTTCTTTAGATACACACAACATTTCTTTAATAATGATTCTCATTTCATTTTTTAGCTAAGAGAATATTTCTGATTTTAATTTCTCTATAGCTTCATCAAGCTGGGGTTTTTTTTACTGCATTTTCTATCATTTCAGAAAGTTCAGTTGTGTAACTCCCACTGTCTTCCATTTCAGTGTGTCTTGGGTTTGTTCTCAGTGAGTTGGGGGATGGAGACTGCCTCTTGGTCTTTCATTTTGTCATTTTCTTTTAGAGCCTATGTGGCTCTGTGTCCTGAGAGGCTGACCGGGCTTTCCCCTTGTGGGTCGCCCTGAGCCACAGGAACTGGTAGAGCTGGATCCCGTGTGCAGCAAGCGAGGGTGGCCTTCTGGGGCATGTGGGTGGAGCCTCCACCTTCCTGGGTGGGGGCTGAGGCCTCCCGGTCCCAGGGAGCTAGGCAGAGTTTACCCCAGAGTGTGGCGCCACCCAGACCCTGAATGTGGCTGCAAGAAGTTCAGGGCTTCTGCTGTGCCCTACAATTTGATATATACAATGAAATTAATACTACAATAAAATTAACATATCTATCACCAAGCCAGTTACTATTTTTTAAAAAAAAATTTAAATATAGAAATATGAATTTCTGCATATTATTAACAAAACAGTGTACCCAGTGGAGAAATACAAGAGAAAATACAATAGATGTTCACTAGAAAAGTATTCTTTTTTTTTTTTTTCGGTACCAGTGATCGAACTCAGAGCCCTTGCACCTGCCAAGCAGGCACTTAGGCCACTGAGCAAAACTCCTGGCCCTTGTTCACTAGAAAAGTAAACATGGCCAATAAATATATGTAGATATGTTCAATTCTGCTAGTAATTAAAATACTATATAATCTCACAATATATTTCAAAGTCTTGATCAAAATTCCAGTATCTTCAGTCTCGAAAATGGACTGTTCATTTGAAATTCTCATAAGTACACTTTTAAAAGTATTAGAATATCTCTATTCCAATTTTATTTATCAATCATATAGACACATGTTTGAACATTTGCACAAAGGTGCAAGTAAGAGTTTTCATGGCAGCTTAATTTGTAATAGCGTGGGACCTACAACAATCCACATGATTTTCACCAGGAGACTGGATAAATACATTGTGATACATTCACTGAATTTAATACTGTATATGTTTAAAAATGAATAACTATAGCAATAAAAAGCTAATATATTATTAAATTTAAAAGAAAGTTACAGAATTTTGTGACTTCCCTTATGTATAGGTCAAACATCTTCAAAAATAATGACACATTGTAAAAGGATAGACTAAATCAAAACATATAATCAATTTTAGATGATAGTTATCTCTAAAAAATAGTAGATACAATAGGATTTTGAAAATTGTGAACATGTTGAATTTCTCAAACTGTATAATGGAGACATACAGTAAATTTAAAACTATATCAAATCAATTCCTAGAAAATGTATATTTTAAATATTTTCTAGAAATTTATTTTACTGCATTGACATATAGTGCACCACCACACAACTTTCAGTGGACCCTTTAAGAAGACAGTGTGCACACCGGTGTATGGTTGCTTGGGCTGGAGAATCTCTGCATTTAAATCCGTCACACCATCCAACGTTAAATGTTTATTGAAACTTCAGCTGATTTCCCCTTACTAGCACTGGGCGAGTGCTATGACTCTTATCTAGATGTCCCCCCAACGCCTCATGTCTTCATAGGTGGAGCTTTTGGAAGGTGGCTTCATGGGTGTGTAATGCGGGATCAGGTTGTTTCAATATGTATTAAGGATGCATGATAACTAAATTAGTCCACTGATTGGCTTAGCACAGTTCTTAGCATGGATAATGGGAAGGCCCATCCTGGGAGCAGGTGGCAACATCCAAAGAACTTGAAGCCTGTATAGGATAAGAGGCAAAAGGAGGCTCAATGCTGCTGCTTGCAGCTTTCTGCCTTTTCTGCCATGAACTGCTTCTCTTCTTTGATGCCCTTCTGCTATGCTTGGAACCATCAGACTATGCCCTGCCTTGGAACCATCAGACTATGGACGGAAACCTCTACATACTGTGAGCTACAATAAACCTTTCCTCCTTTAAATTGTGGGTGTCCAGTATTTTGTCTCGGCAATGATGAAGTGTGAAGACAGCAACTACAGCAGATTCCCATTTCTTCTTTGTACTAGGCACGAGAACAAACTGTTTTCTGTTAGAAAGTGCTTGTCACTCCCTGGAGCTTAGCTCATATATTTTATATTTCATTATGTCTTTAGCTTTTTGGTTCTGAAGGTGAGAGCAGCATTCTCTTGTGACTTTATCCAAACTTAGGGTCTTTCATTCGAAAGTTTTAGCTTGTAAATATTTATTCTTTAACAAGTAAATATTAAAGAGACAAGTATTTAAATATGTCCCTTTCATATTTGCCTTTGAAATCTTCCATTTTGCTAATATTGTCTGAATTTGTATTTCTAGGTTGATATTGTATACACTGTTTTCATCCCTTTGATAAAGAATTTGATTTATTTATTTAATACTACAAAATATCTACCAAAGAGTTAAACCTTTCCTACAACTCTTGCATATTGAAATGTGTTTCTGGGTTTATTTCTTTTAATTTAGTCAAGTATTTTCTGGCAAACACGCTGACACCATTTAAAACTTATTTTTTAGTAATTCCATTACATTTGAATGATCAAGAGGCTCAAAAGTACATTCATGATCCAAATACATTTAATTATTTTGAAATATCTTATATTTGTGTTTGGCTTTTTCAGAATATAAAGTATTTTATTTTTATTAATTATTTTATTTTTTGTTAATGTATATTAGTTGTGCACATTAATGAGTTTCAGTATACTTCTACACATACATAGTGTGCATTGATTGAATTCGATCTCCCTTTATGAACTCCAGCCCCACATACCCTTCTCAACCTGTAGTAGTCACTGTTTTATTTTCAGGAAACTTTTTTTTTTAACTTCCATAAACATATGAGAGAGAACATGTGGTACTTGCCTTTCTATGTCTGACTTATATCACTTAATGTCCTACAGTTTTATCTATTTTGCTACAAATTACGGATTTCACTTTTTATGTCTTAATACTATTCCACTTGTATATATATTACACTGTTTTCACCCATTTAGTTTTGCTGTTGATAATTGGTTGTACTTATTTCTCTGTGGATTTTTTGTGTTGTTTTACCCTGGGAGCATTCACAGTTTGTGTTTATCTTTAGTAATTCTAGATTTTACAATAATGGGTTTAGGTGTAGATGATTTTTGCCATTAATTTTCTACAAGTGCTGGAAATCTAAAGCATTTTTTTTACTTTTGTCATTCGATCTTGGAAAAGTTTGTAATATTATTTCTTCAAACATTATCACTTCTTTTTTATCTTCCTACATTCTTTGTGGAATTCATAATTTTGTCCTCCTCTGTTCTTAACTTTGGCTTTATATTTGCAGGCTTATTTTTCCTTTCCTGCTACTATCTCAGATAATCAACTTGATCATTGAAAATAGTAAGTACTTCTGGATATATATATATATATATGTATATATATATACATATACACACACACACATATATATATATCTTACTGGTTATTCCAAGTATTATATTTTTATTTTGAAAAGTATAAATTTCATACCAAATGTTTCCACTTGGTTCTTTTTGATGTTTTATTGCTTTTTATTTTATTGTTTATCTCTTTTCATTATTTAGGTATACTTAAATTTTTGGTACCTTTATTGTGATTCATATAGTGTCTGTGGTTTGGTTTGTAACCTTTCTTATAGAGTGATTATATTTCAGGTATCAAATATATCTGGTGTGATAGCTCTTGTTTCCTGGTAGTATCAGCTTTCCTGCTTTGCACTGGAATAAATTCAAGGCAAAAGGTGTTGGATAATCTCTCGGGAGGCAGAATGTCTGGAACCCAGAAGCATTATAGATCACTGTCAATCAGTGCTATTCAACAAAATATGTAACTCCTTTGGCCAGGATTTCACTCTAAAATGTTCAGAAAAGTAAAAGCAGCATTTGGTAGAGATGGTCTCCTTAGAATATAATCCTCTGGCCTTCAGACTTGGAATGTGAATGCATAGAAAATTCATGAGTTCCTGGTCACCTTCATGTGTTATTTTAAACTCTTCATCTTCGTACAACTTTTGCTCTGCACCATTATTTTCTACATTGGTGGCTTTCTCTCTTACTGTAAATTTCTGTGTTCAGAGAAGAGTGATTGTTGTTTCAAGGCAACTAGAACAAACAAAACGGAAATTAACAACAGGCTTCTATCATTTTCTTTTATTGCTTCCTCGGGCTACAACCTGATACTGCTCACCTGGTAAAGACACATACCATTCAAGGGAGCCCAGTACTCTCCAGAGGTTTTTCAACTTTTTGTTGTTATTTTTGTTCAAAACAATGCTATCTTTTTATCCTTGTAGTATCCCTAGAGTTAATCTGGGGGATGAGATAGATATGTGGCAAACACACTCTAAGATGAACTTCAATGCATCACAACTTTGCATAATTCTCTCTCTTCTAATCCAAGGAAAACCTATGCTTTGGTTCTAAATGAAAGAATAAGGTATGACAAAGGTTATAGGAAGTCATTCCTTTGATGATGATGATGATGATGATGATGATGATGATGATGATGATGATGATGATGAGAGAAAGAGAGAATGACTTTAATTTTCCTGGTGGTTTTGAAACAAATACTTGTAGTACGAACTGCCTGTGAAAGGGGCCACACAACAGGGAATATGAATGTCCTCCAGGTAACACCCAGTAAGCAGCTGACAATCTCAGTTATTCAGCAATGAGGAAATTAATCCTACTAGCAATCTGAATAAGCTTGAAACTAGCTTCTCCCCTAGTTAAGCCTCTGGTAAGAATGCAACTGCCCAATATCTTGATTACATTCTGAGCAGAGGACCTTGTAAATTTATTCCCAGACTATTGGCCAATAAAAAGTGAGATAATATATGTGTATTGAGTAAAGCCATAATAGTAATAGTTTGCTATGAAAAAGTAGAAATCTAATATAGTAGCGAATAACCTCAGTCCAGGAACTTGACAGGAAAGTAAGTGAGAGAGTAAAGACTATGAATACATATATCACCTCACAATGAGAATTTAGTATATTTAGAAAGTAGAACTGTCACAGTTAAATAAAGGTCAGCTACTGTAAAATTTTTAGGACTACAAAACATATTTCAGACCTACGTTTTTAAACTCAAGTGAATAGCATGGTTTATTATAGATCATTAAGGGTGACTATCAGTATTTCCTACATCTTTATATAATGTCAAATAAAATGGATTAACATCAGTGTTAGCCACAATAATGTTTAATGAATTAATACTTGTTCTTTCAAAAGGAAATTTCCCCAGCTGACACATAAAGTTATATTATGTGAGAATCAAGATTTTTATTGGAACTTACTATCTTTCAAATAAAACTAATTAAAGATTCATGCAGAAGTAATATATCAGCCCAACAGAATCCAATCATAGTTCCTCAGAACTGATTGCAATGTTGGCATTACAGATATTTTGTACGGAATTCTCTCCTTCATGAGAATTTAAATTTTAGTGCAGTTTCAGGTCACAACAAAATTAAGAAGGTATAGAAAAATTCTATATATCTTATGAATGCATGTAAAATAAGTGAATCATAGCGTGACCTTCACATAGGCTGTTTCCTGATAAATTGATGAGAACACAGAATCCACACTTCCTGATAGTTACCGATTTCCTGAGAGACACTACAAATGTGGATTTTTTTCTTCATTGATATGCATTTATTGTGTCATATACTTTGTACTAATTACAATATAACAAAATCTCCTGAAAACTACAATTTCCTGCTGATTACACATTCCCCAATGACCACTTTGTTTTTACAAATTCTAAAGAGCACTTTGTTGTTTTTATCAATTCTATCTTCTTTGCTCCCATCTTCCTTCTAACTAATTATAAATAATTTTGAGGAAGCATAAGGCACTACTTGCAACAGATACTTGTTCTTTTTACAGCACTCAGCTGTTCATAATATTAACAGTCAACATCCTTTATTACTCATGATACCAACAAAATTTGTGCTACCATGGACTCTTAACTCATTTAATTTTCTATTTTCTGTACAATACAGTAATAAATAAAAATTTTTCTACATTTTCAGGAAGGTAGAGAGACTAAACAATTCCTTACCACCAAGAAAGAGAATAGTTACTTAGTTGCTATAGAATTATTCAGGATAAAAATATCAAGATTTATTAGGGCTGGGGGTTTGGCTCAGTGGCTTAAGCGCCTGTCTGGCAGGTGTGAGGCTGTGAGTTTGATCCTCGGTGCCGCAAAAAAAAAAAAAAAAAGGTAAATTTTAGCCGGGCGTGGTGGCGCACGCCTTTAATCCCAGCACTCGGGAGGCTGAGGTAGGAGGAGCGTTGTGAGTTCGAGGCCGGCTTGGGCTACAACGCGAGCGCAAGGCCGGCCTGAGCTACATAGTGCGACCCTGCCTCAAAAAAACCAGGGCCGGGAGTTTGGCTCAGTGCCTTAAGCGCCTGCCCTGGCAGCCGCGAGGTTGTGAGTTCAATCCCCGGTGCCGCAAAAAAAAAAAAAAAAAAAAAAGATTTATTATGTTAGGGAAATGAAGGGAAAAGTTGATAAGATATGAAGGGAGCAAGAATATATATATGTATGATAGAAACCATGGACAATTTTAAGGATGAGAAATTAGCATTGAAGGTTATTAGAACTGGATCCAGAAGTTTGGTTGTTGATTTTGACAGTGCAATAAAAAAGGCAATAGGAAATTAAAACAACACTGAGATTCTCACTCCAGAAAGAATGCTTACCATCAAAAAATCAACAAATAACAAATGCTGGAGGGGCTGAGGGAAGAAAGCAACCCTTTTGCACTACTGGTGGGACTGTAGACTGGTACAGTCACTGTGGAAATTAGTGTGGAGTGTCCTTCAAAAAATTAGGGTTAAATCAGGCATGGTGGCGCACGCCTTTAATCCCAGCATTCGGGAGGCTGAGGTAGGTGGAGCCTTGTGAGTTCGAGGCTGGCTTGGGCTACAATGGGAGCACAAGGCCGACCTGAGCTACATAGTGTGACCCTGCCTCAAAAAGCTAGGGCTGGGAGTTTGGCTCAGTGGCTTAAGCGCCTGTCTGGCAGGCGTGAGGTTGTGAGTTTGATCCCTGGTGCCACAAAGAAAAAAGAAAAAAACAAAAAAAAAACCTAGGGTTAGAGGTCCCATTTTACCCAGCCATTCCCCTGCTGGGAATCTTCCCAGAAGAATAAAAAAAAAAAAAAAAACATGCCACAGCAATATATTGTATCCGTGTTTATATCAGCACAATTTGTAATAGTTAAAACTTGGAAACAACCCAAATGTACCTCATCTGAGGAATGAATAAAAAAGATATGGTATTTTTATGCAATGGAATACTACTCAGCTATAAAGAAGAATAGAAGTGAGATTTTTATAGATAAATGGATGCAACTTGAAACCATATTCATAAGTGAAATAAATCAGACACACATGTGTAAACTTCATATTGTCTTCCTAGTGTAAGAAGTTGAAAGAATAGCCGGGCGTGGTGGTGCACGACTTCAATCCCAGCACTCGGAAGGCTGAGGTAAGCAGAGCATTGTGAGTTCAAGACCGGCTTGGGCTACAACGCGAGCGCAAGACTGACCTGAGCTACATAGTGCGACCCTGCCTCAAAAAATTAGGGCCAAGAGTTTGGCTCAGTGGCTTAAGCGCTTGTCCGGCAGGCACGAGATTGTGAGTTCAATCCCAGGTGCCGAAAAAAAAAAAAAAAAAAAAAAAAAAAAAAAAAAAAAAAAAAAAAAAAAAAAAAAAAAAAAAGACGTTGAAAGAATGAATAACATCCAAAATGTACAATAAATATTGTGAAATAGGAAGAAACTATTCAAAAGGAAAGAGAAACTGGGATGGGGGAAAGGAGAAAAGAAGGAAAGAAGAGAAAAACAAACAAATAAATATATATATATATATATATATATGATAGTTTAGATAGTTATACTGCTAATTTCTGTTAGTTCACTGAAAAGTTTGTGTTTATATTGTTTAATGAATTTTGCATGACTTTACCTTGTAATATGAGCAACTATTTTGAGGATAATATGTAACGTGTTAATCACTGTTACTCTCCTACTATCTTCTTTTGAAATTTGTATCATTGTTTTTATTGTTTTTTCATTTTAAAGTAAAATTTTTTTTAAAAAGGCTTATTTTCTGGGAAGATATGGATTAGTAGAAATAAAATTAAATATTTCAAGGAGTGGAGGTTAGTTTATATTATATGTAGGAGCTGATTCCTCCTTGTCAATCATCAATTTCTTTTCTTCAGTGAGATCGCATGTCATATTTTTAAGCTAGATGAAGATTTGCCTGCCCCCAAAAGTGAATTTGTTCTGTTTTCATCCATCACTTGTCTATTGTTGGAGATCCTTAGCAGTACTGTTCCAGTACCATTAAGTTTTGCTTTGTTTAATATTGTGGAACACCTTCATTCTGCAATGAGAGGCACTTCTTAACACTTGTTGTCGTGAATTTTAGTAACAGTTGAGGTCACCTGCATCAGTACCGATCACAATCAGGTCTATGGTCCAAGGCAATTTTTGCTGACATGACATCCATATTCATTCCCTGGGACAACTTATCTTGAGAGATAAAGCTTTTAAACCAGAATATGATTTCACTTTTTGCTTAAAGGAATGGTCCAAGTCAATTTCTATAGGTAGACAGTTTGTCAAACAGCTCTCCTTTGAGGACAACAGGTTGTCCACATTACCAACTATCTCATTTCTTTCAAATAATAGGTGCCTTATTAAGACTCATGTCAAGATGTTCTTACAACAGTATTCATCCATCCTATCTTAATGTTTCCAAACTTCACTAATCTTCAATCAACTTCCTGTCCTGGAAATCTCATCTTAAACCAATTGGTTTCAGACCTCACAGCTATATATTTTCTCCTGATATCCCATTCTGATATAATAAAACATTTTGTAAAGACAACACTTAGTAACAGTTATATGCAAACTAGCAAAGAGTGTTACATGGGCAGCAATTGATCATATGGAAAACTACATGAGTATTAGCTGAATACCAGTTCTGAGCACCCTGCAGAAGAGAGGAGTGAAATGCAGCAGGTCCCCCTTTGAAACACACCTATCAGAAACAAAAGCAGACTCAAAAGTGTTGAAAATTTTAATGTTAGTAGATTTGATACATGTAGCAAAGCCTACCTTGTTTTCAATTTCTTAACACTGACTTTCTTATATATGTAAACTGTTATGAGGTATTAAAGTGAACTCATTTATTTTAATAATTTGAGAATGTTACATATTTGCTTTAATTAGTAAATAGTATAGTATGCTTGCTTTAAACCAAAAATACTTAGGTCATCTTAGTCAAAAAATATATAAAAGTTATATCACTTGTTAATACTGTTATTTGTTTTAATTAATGTTTGTAAATAACTTGTAGCTTTGTTTTTATTGTTAATTTTACTATAAGTGTTTGGTAAATTAGTTTATTTGACTAGAAAATTGAAGAAAAGAACATTGCTTTCCTCCCCCACTAAAGCTGTTTTAGTATAGGTATTTAGTCTGCATCAAAGAAAGAACCAAAGTAATTTGCTTGTATTGTATATAATACATAGCCTCATCTGCATAAGGATTAAACTATTTAAAAACAAGTAAAAAGTAAGTTTTAAAACTTACTGATGTCAGAAGAATATAGAGTCCTTCCCTAATTCCATTAAAGAAAATAAGTACACTTGATAAAAATTCGTTTACATACTGCATTAGATTCCCACTGATGTTGTAACAACATCCTACAAATTTAGTAGGAAAACGTACATTTATTAGCACATACTTCTTAAAGTCATAAGTCCAAAATTGGTCTTATTGAGCTAAAATTAAGGTCACCTAGGCTTTGTTTTTTTCTGAAACTCTAGGGGACACCGTTTTTTTAAATCAACTACTAAGGGTCATCTGCATTCTGGACTCAGATCCCCTTCTTTCACATCTTTAAACCCCTCTCTGACAGTGATTGTCCTCCCTCCCTCTGGTGTGTTATATGAAGCCTTGTGATTTTAGTGGGCTCATTCTAATAATGCATGATAACGTCCCGAACTCAAAATTCTTAACCATATATAAAGTCATTTTTGCCATATAAGATTAACACATTCACATATCCCAAGAATTAGAGTTCTATCATCTTTGGGAGCTATTATTTTCCCTACTACACAGACCAAGCCCCCACAAAAAATGATTAGTATATCCCTAGCTATTGCTTAAATGAGTTCTAAAAGTAAACCTACCTTATGAGATCTTTTTCCTTTAAAATTAATTTGATTACTATATGTGACAATTTCCAAATAAATTTTAAAAATACATTATATATATACTCATACACATATGCATATGTATGCATTATATATAAAAATACATTATATATACATGTAAATTTTAAAAATACATTACATACATATAGTAACCAAATATCAAGTTGTACATAGTAAAATATCTCATCATGGTAAAGTTAAGACCAGTAAGATTAGATATTAAGCACTACCTTTTTAATTGGGAAATTTTTTGTGTCTACATACAAAAAAATGTGTTATTTCAAACATTTAGAAATTTTGAAAGGAAAACTTCAAAAATTTTTAAACTGTACTTGTCAAGTCACAGAAAATAATATTTTCCATAATATTTTGTTCTGCTTTAAGACATTTATTTCAGGTGTTCATTTTGCTACTCTTCTTGTTATTGACAGCAGTCTGGGAAGATGCTCAGAGGGTAATTTTATATCCATACCTTTAAGATATGATTATAATCAATTTTAGAAATTATAAGTACATTCAATATCTATTTTGGTGCATGGACTTTATCTTCACAATGAAGTAACCTTGGCTTTTCAGTTTAGACTGATGCTACAGACTGTTTTCCATTGGTTCTATAATATATTTAGTTCCCTTCTGCTATTTCACAAATAATTGTACCAGTACCTCACCAAGCTTCTTGGAATAAAGTAATCAACACACTTGTCCTTCACATAACTTACACATCAGCCTTGAGACTGGTAATTAGCAATCGACCAAACAATATAATGTATAATTTAATATAAAGTAACCTGCTTTGTGTATAGATCTATGTCAAGTACCTTGAACAGAGTATGATATATGGTATTCACTCAGTAAACATTTCAATCTGACAACTCTTGGTAAAATTTATTTTATGTAAGTTGTCTTTCCCAGGTCTCTAAAATAATAATCTTGATCACAATTGGCCCTTTGTGTCATTCCAGTCTTTAATATTTATTGATGATGGTAAAGCCAAATGAGGAACAAAATAAACCTGCAGTAGAAAATACTTTAAGTATTCTTAAGAACAGTGAATAGCATAGACTTTCCCAGTCAGTAGATGAGAGTTGTATCATGAATATACTTGCCTTGAAGGCAAGATCCTTGTCCATCATGTTTTTTTTTTAAACTTTATTTTACAGAGAGTAAAACCAAGCAAAATAAAACAGAATAAAGCCAATCAAAACAAGACAATGTAAGTGACACAGAATTTCAAAACAAGATAATAAGAAATCAACAATGGCTACCATAGTGCCTCTTGTTGTCTTCGAAATAGCTGTCCATACCTTCAGACATAGTAAAATCAAACAAAACACAAATAGAATAGAACCAATAAAAACAAAACAATAAATGCAATACAGGACTTCAAAATAAGATAAAAGTAAATCCAAAATGGCTACCATAATATATCTTGTTATCTTAGAATTAGCTGCACATGCCATCAGATACAACAACATCAAACAAGATGAAACAGAATAAAACCCAACCAAACAAAACAATGAGAATGATGCAGGATTTTGAAACAAGATAATAGGGAATTAACAATGGCCACCACCTTCAGACAAGCCCCCATACATGCTACATTGCATATTTCTATCCTCTAAATAGATGATCAGACTAATGGCTTTAGGCCTGCAAAGCCATTGAAACACTAAACATTACAAGCATTAAATTGCATTTTACCTCATTAGCTATCAACACAGCCTATGTTTCTCCAGATCAGACAGTCACTGGGTCAGGCACATTGGCTCTTCTTGTCTCCCTGCCCACACTCCAGAAGGGGCTAGTGTCTGGCTCTCCCCTAGTCAGCCCATGCATGGTGCCAACTCACAGGTGGTCTTAGCTTCTTGTTGACTTCTTGTTCTCCCTTGAAGTTGGTGAATGGTGCCAACTCACAGAAGAGGGTTGGCATCTGTCTCTCCCCCAGACAGCTCACTCATGACCTCCATCATGTTTGATAAAATTTATAATCTAGTAATCTCTAGAAGGGAGTAACCCTGCTGATTCTGTTTCTAGAATGTAGTAGGCAGTCAAAAATATTTATAATGAAATTATAAATTAATAAATTACATGATATATAGTTATTTGGAAGTTAATATATAGAAAAGGTCATTGAAATATTTATTAAATAAGTAAAACAACAATAAATGTACTCATGCTAATTAAGGACTACATTAATCCCACATATTTTAAATTTTAAATATAAAATCTTTAAACCATGAAGTTAGAAAATTAAATAAAATTACATTTGAGAAAGTATACTAGTGGACTTTTTTATATGATTCATTTCATAGAGCAGTTTTATAGGTTCACAACAATATTGACTAGAAGGCCCAACATACCCAATATTCCTTGCCCTCACAACTTCACAGTCTCCCCTACAATTATCATTCCTAACTCTAGTGATATATTTGTCACAATTTAACCTACAGGGACACATCATTATACCCAAAGTCCATAGTTTACATTAGGGTTCACTGTGTGTTGTATGTTCCATAGGTTTTGGCAAATATATAATGACATATATTGCACAGAGTAGTATCGCTGTATTAAATATCTTTTGCACTTCATGTATTCTTTTTTCCCTGCTAACCTCTGGCAATCACTGATCTTTTTTAGAATTTCACCAGTTTTTCCATATTCAGGATGTCATGCAGTTGGAATCATATGCTGTGTAGCCTTTTTAAATGGCTTAGTAATATTCATTTAAGTTTCCTTAAAAGTTTTCATGGCTTGATAACTCATTTATTTGCTAATGCCAGATAATATAGCATCGTGTGGATGTATACTAACTTACGAATATGAAGTTGTTTAGTGAAGGGCATCTTGTTGGCTTCCAAGTTTTGGCAAAATTCATTTATAATACTGCATGATATCAGCCATCTATGAAATCTAAAAAGATGACCTCATAGAAAGCTAAAAGTAAAATAGTGGTTATTAGAGGTGGAGAGTAAGGAATGGTAGAAAGTTTGTTCAAAGATATGAAATTACAGTTAGATAGGAGAAATAAGTTCTGGTGTTCTGCTACAAAGTAGGGTGGCTACAGTTAACAATATTGTATCAACTTGAAAAGAAAACTTCGAATGTTCTAACCACAAAGAAATGATAAATGTTTGAGGTAAAGGATATGCCAATTTCCTGACTTGAATGTTATATAATGCACCTATACATCAAAACATCACACTCTAACTCCAAATATATACAATCGTTATGTGTCAACTAAAACAAAAAAAATTAAAACTACTCTACTAAGATACACATATTGACAGTAAGGAATACTTCAGAGGAAAAGAAATACCTGCATTTTTAAAGCAATCAAACAGTTGATGTAATATTGAATTTATTTTAACTCATATTGAGCTAGGCATATTTTGCTCAGGGATACATTCTTAAAAATGACAGGAAGACAAAAAAGATCAAATACTGTAATTAATATTGGAGTGATAATTTCTGAAACACATTCTGAGAAAACATACTTCTAATTTGTATAAATAAATGTCATTCCTAGACCAGCACCTGAATGTAATTTCAATTGCTGCAACTCTAAAATACTGCCTCAATTGAAAATAATTGTGCCTTGGGGGTAGTAACTTGTTTAATGTCTTCAGGTAGGAAAAATGAAAAATAGCTTGAAAGACCTTGTTGCCACAAAACCAAGATGCCTTCAAAATTGATCAATAGTAGGGTTAAAAGATCAAAGTTTTGTTCTACAAAAGAGCTCAGACTGACCAAGCTGGCACGAGCTGAAATATCAAAAAGAATAATAATTACAATTATTTGAAACTTGTTTTATCTGTGAAGAGCCTTGGGTACTGAATGGTACTTGCAAATGGAAATGCTAATACAGAAGGTACAAAAGTTAGTTGTAAGTATAAAAGGAAGATCAGCCAAGAGAAAATGCTTCGATTTAAAGGCAATCTAATTGAAATTGCTTAGTTTTTGTTTTATTTTTATTTATTTATTTTTTATTTTTTGAGGGGGAGAGTCAAACTTTATTACAAACTTGTCACAAAAGCTTTCACCTCCCATAGTTTTAGTTTTAAATTAAAGGTTGTCCCTTGCCCCCGTTGCTGTAACCATGCTTTGTTATTGCTCTATATTCCTAACATGCTGGGGTTTTTTTGTCTCCTTTAAATTAGAGATAGTGTGTATAAGAAATGTTTTAAAAGCCACCTAATTCTGTCATAGTAAGCACAGTAAAAAACCAGGAGGACTAATCAGCACTGGTGTTAGCATACAATGATCTGACAAACAAGAGTACAGAAATCAGTTGCCAAAGATCAAAGACATGAAAACTGATCATATTGTCCTAGTGCATGCTTTTCTTAGAAAAGAAATACATGAATAACATAGCACCAATAACCTATGATAAAGTAGTGTGCAAACTGAGGAAGGATATTCTCAGATAAAAGGTTGATGGAAATGTGAATGGGAGGACACCATATTCATAGATCTTACATGGACTTTCTAAGTTCAATTGATTTAGCAATGAACTTTGACTCCAAGAAAGATTTCAGCCTGTGAATGCTGGCTGAGTTTCAATCCCTTTCATATATAAAATAAGACCCTATGATGTGGCCAGAATCAGTATCCTTCACTTATTTGACACACTACTTTTTTTCCTTGGGTTCTACTAATACTTCTGTATGTCACTATGGACATATTAAAAAATAAGGCAAATCTTTAACAATGATATTTTAAGATCATTTAAAATATATGTTTAATAATAATTATATAATGGTAATAATTTTGTATGATGAAGTTATTATAGGTTTTGGAAACCTCTGGCACATTAAATTTGTAATTGACTATGTATAAATTAGATAATTAATCTGCTTATAATCTACATTTAAATGTTCAGCAATACTTGGTGTGTTTTCTTTAACATTACTTCTACACAGATATATACATATTTCAAACATGAATTCAAAGATTTGTAATTTTGTTGAATATCAGAAGTGTGGCAGTCAATATTTCTTCTGTTATACAAATGTCCTTTTTTTAGAAATACTTTAAACAATACTTACAAAAGGGCCATAATATCTTCTGAATGCCAAATTCTACTAAAAATAATTATTTCCAGAGCAACATGAACAAAAATTAATTAGTAATCATGGTTGTTCAATTTGAATAGTGATGATGAAATCACCATGTTTGGTATGTGAAATACATACACAAAATATGCAAAAGAATTAAGAATGCACATCATAACAGGAACTACACTATGAAAAAGTAGAATGGCAACAAGTAATTTTTCACCATTTTAAATTCATTACTGACAAGAATTTTTTTTACTATACAAGAAATGAACTATTTAACATTTAGTTTAAAGACTTCAAAGGAAAGCATAAAGATTTCAGAAGACAGAATGAAATAAATTGTGAGCTCATTAGGTCTCTATGCAACTATGAAAGTAAACATAAGCACACACATTTCAGATATTAGGTAAGTTAGAAGCAAAACATATTAAACAGGCATGGCTGAAAATATAAATAACATCTTTATCAGAATTGAAATTGTTGCTAAAATAAAATTGCAAAGATCAAACTGAAAGAAGAGTCAAGGATTGTAATTGATAAATTTGAGGGACCAATTAAACATTGAAATTATTGAAATAAGAAACAAATGTATCTGCATTTAAATAAAGATTCTAATGTGAACAATGAAAGGGTACATTTTTTCTATAAACACTTAAATTTTAAATGTCAATATATAATAGCAAACTATTAAGTACTGAGTATATTACAACTTTTCAAATGGTTATTGGTAGAGAAAAAGGAAATATGCACAAGATTGTGGAAAGTATCCTTACTTTGACCTTCTTTCAGCATATCAAAATTTGAATTCCCATTGTGAGAAAAAGACTGTATTTCAACAATTTTATACACAGCCAAGTTTTTAAGAGACAATAAAACATATTTGAAGCCAGAGAATAAATCAAACTCACAAACAAAAAGACCTTGATGACAAAATCTAACTAATTCATCATGCATTTAAAAAAAAAGAAATTCAGAATGTAAGCCTAACAAATTTAGTAGTAAGAAGTCAACTTAAAAGAATTGCTGCAGTTATGTCAGAGTAAGAGAAGCATGTCATAAAACTTGATAATAGTAAAGAACTTTTTAAGTGAATAAAAACTGGGGATGTTGAAAGGAAAGTTGGAGCAGGTGTCAGTTTTCTCAAATTTCCAAGAAATGTTCCAAAATATGTCATCTAGATTTGAAACATAAACATGTACTAAAACAGAAGTGGCTCCAAATTCTTTTTTTTTAAATTTTATTTTATAAGTACAAGTGTGCAGCCCCTAATGTTTACATTCCTTGTGGAAAGTTTGTACATGCACATAACATACCTTAATTCCCTTTCCATCCCTTTTCCCTTCCCTCCCTCCCCTGTACACACATCACTTGATCCCTCTGTATTTTGGGGGTTTGTTTTGTTTTGTTTTGTACATGTTTGTAGTACATAATGTTTACATTCCCTGTGTGAAGTTGGTACATGTATATAACACATAACAATTTCTTTTTTTCATTCTTAATGCGTTGAACTTCTATTTTTAAAATTTAGTCATAGTAACTAGATTAAAATCTAAAATATGTATCTGCAACTCTGGTATTCCACACTTACCTTCAGTTTATTTGATTGTATTATTTACATAAATTGACGTGAAATGCATTAACTTGTAATTTAAAAAGAGTGTATGATATATGAATCTAAATTTTAAAAAAATCATTAGGTTATTAGAAATTTTAAATTTTCTTGGTAATTTTAGTTTTTACAAATAAGGACATTGCAATTTTAGTGAACCAGAATCTATTATATTGATAAGGGGCATTTAAATTTTACATTCTTCTTAAATACTACTAGATTTAGGACACTGAATCACTGATGGGGTTAGACATGTTTAGTCATTGTGAATCATTTGTAATTTAGATATCTGCATAAGGTATCACATTGTAGTTGGAGAGATGGGCTCAAATTCTCCTTATTCTTTGATACTGTATTCACATAGATCAGACCTAATTGACTCTTCAGGAACAAGTGAACAGTTGCATTCTGCAACCAACAAACTTCCAATTAAGGGAGTCCAATTAAAAGCTCATTTCTGTAATTGAGGAGAGATGTAATCAAGCTTAAAGAGAAGCAGAAGAACAAGACATAGCAGTTTATTTAGAGTAATGGGCATGCTGATTCCAAACTTCAATAATTTCAAAATAATGTCTATAACCCCATAAAGTGCATTACATTTCTCCTTTTGTCTCCTTTATATCAACATGTATAATAAAGCCACTGGGCAAGTATAATGGGAACAACTAAAGTTCAAAATGTGAATGAGATTTGAAAGCATGCAGGTTTATAGCCAAGAGCAACCCATTAAGTTCTGTGTTTTCAAAATGGTTGGCAAGGTTGGCTAAGGGAGGTACTATATGTCATCTTCATACTTTCCAAATTAGAGTATCCAACCCTTAAAGCAGTTGTAGGATATTCTAGAACTCCTTAGTGAGACAATATCGAAATGAAATCTCCATCACTGTCTATTTAATTGGTTTCTAAGTATTTATAAACTGACTTTTCAACTTTTTAATGAAACTGACTTGATTTTCACAGATTTTATATAACAATTTATTTCAAAAGTTATACTTCATATTAACACAATTAACAACAATGATCGGGGAGGAGTCATGTTCATTTGCAACCCATATTTTGCTATGCTAAACATATCTAGCATAGTTATACACTAAGTTGTATTCTGTGTATTATTCTACCTCATAGATGTTTCAGTGAAAGGATCTCAAACTGACTTTCTACTGAAAAACTGAAATAAACTTCCAAACTAATACAATCAACAAAGAAAATATATGAAGGTTAATTTATTTGAAGATATTACTATGCTACCTTATATAATTAAGAACAGTACATAAAAATGTATTAATACCAAGTTAAGCAAATATCTGTCAGGCATTGACTAGGTTGAGAAAAAAAAGTCATAGAGTTTAGACAGTTTTTCACTAATGTTCAAGTTTGGTTTCTTCAAAAAATCCTAGGGTTACATTTATGTCATACAACAAAGTACTGACCAATAGAATGTGGGCAGAATTGAGGTATAGCACTTTCAGTTCTGGCTACCGAGACTACTTGTTGACCCAGTACGTTATCATTGCTTGGTCTCTGGGCTTGCTGCAGACTCAGTTAAGATCTCTTAAACCCATGAAATCATGAATCAACTGAATGAAAGAAATCTCTCATTTTGAATTCCTCTTTGGAAAACTACCCACAGAATAGCCAGTTTATGTTAGGTAAAAAGAAACGAATATTGATTTGGATAAGTCACTGAGACCTGGGAGTCTTTTGTTAAAACACATATTCTACCTTGACTAGGATACAAAAGTCAGACACAGTTCCTTTTCTTAAGGTCTTAGTGTCATAATGGTAGAAAGTGAATATGTACATACATACATACACACACGCACGCACACACACACATATATATATGTGTATATATATATATATATATAATATCTCTGTCAATTGTTGTCTTGGGAGATTTTATGTCAGGTAACAGTTTATTACATAGGACATGAAGAACTTGGTGTTTTTTTTTTTAATGAATTATCTGTCTTCCACTCTGAATATTGTAAGATACTTCAGTCACATCCTGTATCCATGGTAACTAATACTGTATGACACTTAGTACCTGACAGGCATTAATAAATATTTGATGAATGGTTGCATGAATACCAGGCAGAACTTAAATCCATCAAACAAATAGGCTTTTGATAAAACCTCTTCAAAAATGATAGTAACACGGTAACACTTAAAAAATAATTCCTATAAAATTTCTAAATTCTTATAGGTTGAAGTAAGCTTTTTAAAAACTATGTCATATAACAATATAAATTTTAGTTGCATTTCTTGTCCCCATTGCTATATTCAAATCATTAAAATGAAATATTTGAAAATATGCCTTTCAATTCTACACACAGTGGAGGCCAATCAAAAATGATAACAGAGTTGCTTTATAAAGGCAGAAACATGTATGTAAATATAGAAAAATAACTGCATCCTGGATATTCCTAGAGGTAGAGATTAAACTAACTGATGTTGTTTCCAATGTACTCATACCAATGATTTAACAAATGACAAAACAGTAGTTCTATACCTATAATTCTAGCATTATGTATTATTCTAAAATGATTTCATTTACTAAGACAAAATTATGAGTGTAATCTCTTTTTTTCTAAAAAAAAAAAAAAGGAGATTGTAGAACTATTTACTTTACCTCTTGTAGGAAAATTTCCCCTATTCCTTTATAGTATTTAGCACATACTGCAGCAAGCATACAAGAAAAAAAATATATTCATTTTTCTAATTTTATTCATTTTCAAGAAACAGGAACATAACAGATGAATGAAACAATTCAATATTGAGTATTTTGCCTGTTCGTATCATAAACTTGATGGTTCAATGAGTAAGTAAAAAAGATGGATTTATAGAACAAAATACTAGGATTTCCATAACAAAATAAATAAGACAGAATTTAGTCAGTCATGATTACAAGCCAGTGTTTAATGACTTCGTGAATGCTTCAAAGCAAAAATATTATTCTTATAGTATCTAAGTCAAATAGGGAAATATTTTAATTACATATTTTTCTTTTAATACATGTAGGAAAATAAAAGCATGTCTTACTGAAGATATTTTAGGTAACTTTCAGCTTTAAATTTTTATTATTCCAGTGCTCTATATGTTTGTCTTTATGTCAGTAGCATCTTCTTTTTGTTACTATGTCTCTGTGATACACATTATTTTCAATTTGGATATTGTGATCTCACCAGCATTGCTCTCTCTTCTCAGGACAGCTTTGTCTATTTTGGGTCTTCTGTGGCTCCATATGAATATTTGGATTTCTTTCTACTTATGTGAAAAATGTCATTGGTATTTTGATGAAGACTGTATTCAATCTGAGATCACATTTGGTAAGATGGTCATTTCGGTGGTATTAATTCTGCCCGTCCATGAACATAGAAGGTCTTTCCATCTTCTAGTGACATATTCAAGTTTTCTCTTCAGTGTGCTGTAATTTTAATGTAGGGATCTTTCATCTCCTGGATTAGGCTGACCCTTAGGTATTTTATTTTTTCAGTGCTATCACAAAAAATTGTTTTGCAAAGCTATTGATTTTTATTTATATAATACCCTACATGCCTCAATTTTTTATCATGCCTAAAATTTTCCCACTATTATTACATTGGAGCCAGCACATCCCTTTATGACAAGTAATGGTTTTTTTTAAAAAATAAATTAGTTAGCACCAACATTCAGTGCATATATATCGAAAATCGTTAAATCTTCTTGGTGAATTATTTCTTTCACCTGGATGTAGTTTCCTTCTTTGTCTATTCTGAGTAAGTTGAACTTTCAATGAGTTTTGTCAGAAATAAGTATAGCTACTTTGCTTGCTTTTGGATTCCGTTTGCATGGAATATTATGCTCTGTTCTTTTATTTTCAGTCTATGTGCATCTTTGCTAGTGAAGAGTGTTTCTTTCTGGCAACATGGTTGGGTCTTTTTAAGTAAAATAAAATAATATCCAACCACCAGTTGGTACATTTTAATTAGAAAATTAAGACCATTTACACTGCGATTTTTTATAGAAATATATGTACCGATTCCTGTAATTTTGTTACTTTTCCAATGTTTGATTGATTCTCAATTCTTATCTGATTATCTACTTTTCTAATGAGATTTATTATTTCCTGCACTCCTTTGATTATGTTTATCATCCTTTTCTGTGCTTAGGTTTCCTTACGTGACTGCCATACTGACCTACAAGTCATGGATTCCCTTAAAGTACACTGGTCTTGGAAGGTCTTTACTACTCCTTCAGTTTTGACTGATAGCTTTACAGGATACAGTAATCTAAGCCAGCAGTTATTATCTTTCAGTGCTTACAATACACTACTCCACACCTTCTTAGCCCTTCGAATTCCTGGTTAGAAATCTGGTATTATTCTGATGAGGTTGCCTTTAGTGAAAACACATTGGCATTTTTCTCCTGTAGCTTTTCATATTCTTGCTTTGTTCTCTATCCTCGACAGTATCACATGACTAGGGGAGCTTCTGTGATGGTCACATCTGTTTGGGGTTCTAAATGCATCTGGTACCTAGATGTCCATATTATTCTCAAGATTTGGGCGATTTTCTATTACTATTTCAATGAATATGCATTCTATGTCTTCAGTCTGTACCTCGGTGCCCTTGTTTATTTCAAAATGTATTTTTTTCTTTCGATCGTGTCCCAGAAATCTTGTATTTGGTACTTTATTTGTTTCTCTTTATTGCTGTCAAAAGGTGATAATTTAATATTGTTTTTAAGCCCTGAAATTCTGTCTTCTACATGTTCTATTAGTGAAGATGTCCACTGAGATTTTTATTGACTTATCGAGTTTTAATTTTGAAGATTTTTTTCTTTCTTTCTTTTCTTCTTTTTTGTTTTTGTTTTTGGTTTGTTTTTTAGAATGTATTGAGTTGCTCTTTCATAACATGCATTTTATTCAGGTGTTTTTTGCATTGACTTTGAGTTTGTTAATCATTTTTATAATCATTCTTTCAAATTCTTTACCTGGCATGTCATCCACTTTGATATTATTCAAATCAGTTATCATGGAAGTATTAATTTTGGGAGGAGTAATGTTGTTTTTTCATATTTCTTATGTTTCTATGTTGAGGTTTGTGAATGTTTTGGTATAGAAATCTCTTACCCTTTTATGTGTGGACCTTCTTAGGAGGCAGGATTATCTTGATGCACCCTGGGATAATGGTCTATTTTACAGTGTTTAGTTCCAGGTATATTTTGGCAGCATCTGGAGTATGCAGGGCAGGTGCATACTTGTTCCACACCCTGCTTGGGGATTCCATTGAGCAGTGTGGCAAATGATTGACCCACTTCTCACTGACCTAGCTTTAGAACCTCACAGGGTAGGTGTCCACCTTCTTCAAGGTCCCCAGTCTGTGAGCCCAGATATAAAGCTTATGGTTGGGCTACAGAAATGCTTTTTCACTAACTGAACATTGACAATTAATGATGAGAATATCCTCAGTCTGAAGAACTTTAGACATGGCACCCAGGAGCAAAAAAATGACACAGCCTTAGGAGCAGGTGATATAGGAAAAATGATCCCAGACCTCCAAATGATATGGGGGAATGAAACTCCCAACCTACTATACGTCTGGTGCGAGTTCGTGTTCTCTAAAATCGAAGAATGAATTTTAGGAACAACGGAGGGTAAGAGCAGAATATATTTATTGAGAGAAAGAAAACTTCTGTCTGAGGGACAGAAGGGGGCCCGATCGGATTGCCAAAGACTCAGTCATTTTTAGGGACTTTTATAGAGTAAAACCATGAGGTTGGACGGGTCCAAGGCGGGGAAAATGGGAATCTGCAAGGTGGGCATAAGGTGGGACATAACTACAGTTAACCAATGAGATTAATTGCTCAGGTAAAATTGATTAAATCAAGGACAAATGAGGAAAGGAGTCACGTAGTAAGCGGGGATGCTTAACAGCAGTGACTCTTTCTGTAGGGGGTTGAGATGCTGACTCCTGACTTCCTCAGGGTGATAGAGAACTATTTGGACTGTTGACCCTTAGGATGCAGTTGTATTTGTTCTGCTTTTTGTCTTGATATCTGGCCAACAGCAGGAGGTGCCTGTTTCCTCAGCTGTTACAAGGTATCTGGACTTTTGTACTGGTACCTTTGAGGGTCTAGCCCTATCTGACTGCCTATAATATTTTGTGTAACTCAGTTTTCCTGTAACACAGGTACCTGAGGAGACCAGGTGGTGGAGGAAGCAATTAACATACTAAATTCTTTGAGCGAAATGTGGCCCTGAGAACAGAGTGAACTGCCAGCATCCTCAAAAGCACAATGTTCTTGCTCCTAGTCATTTAGTTTAAGACCACCTTCTGAACTCTCTACACCCTTCTCCATCATAGTCTATGCCACCCACCACTCAAATTGATCAAGGTTTCATGAACTGTCTCATATGGCCTTCTCAGAGACACTTGATTGTGATGCTCCAAGATTTCTAACCCATAGGGGGAATTAATTCCTGATAATAGTACCTATCTCAAGGTGATTTCTGGTTATAGCTCTCTGAACATTTGCTGAGTGATGCCATATTTTTTTTTCCCAATGCCAATTTGATGTGCAGGTGGAATTGATATTGGAAAAATGATCCCAGACCTCCAAATGATATGGGGGAATGAAACTCCCAACCTACTATTCGTGTTCTCTAAAACCGAAGAATGAATTTTAGGAACAACGGAGGGTAAGAGCAGAATATATTTATTGAGAAAAAGAAAGCTTCTGTCTGAGGGACAGAAGGGGGCCCAAGTGGGTTGCCGAAGACTCTGTCATTTTTAGGGACTTTTATAGAGTAAAACCATGAGGTTAGAGGGGTCCAAGGCAGGGAAAATGGGAACCTGCAAGGTGGGCATAAGGTGGGACATAACTACAGTTAACCAATAAGACTAATTGTTTGGGTAAAATTGATTAAATCAAGGACAAATGGGGAAGCCAGTCATGTAGTAAGTGGGGATGTTTAAGGACAATGACTCTTCCTGTAGGGGGTTGGGATGTTGGCTCTTGACTTCCTCAGGGTGATATAGAGCTATTTAGAATATCAATCCTTAGGATATGGGTGCATTTGTTCTGTCTTTTGTCTTGATATCTGGGCCACAACAGGAGGTGCCTGTCTCCTCAGAGGTTACAAGGTATCTGAACTTCTGCACTGGTTCTTTCAAGGACCTAGCCCTGTCTGACTGCCTATAATATTTCTGTCTGACTCAGTTTCCTGTAACAGAATCACTCTCAGGCTTAATCCCTGAAATGGATTAAAATTTTGCATCGATCATGGCTTCTTCTCACATAGAGGTCTGCTAGTTACTTCTTAATATTGGGAGTTGCTACCAGTGTCTGCTTCGCTTATGCTTGTGGTATCAGGTTTCGTGCCCAAAGGTGAGGGGCTGATAATGAAGTCACAAATTGCTAGGAAATCTCTATGTTGCCTTTCTGAATCTCTGTGCTGTCTAGGTTTCTATGCACTTTATTCATTCTCAGAGCTCTTCCACACTTTCTCTGAACAGGATATATATTATCTTTTGTTGATCTGTTTTCAATTGCAGAGTTGCACGAAGGCTACTATTATTCTGGCATGGACTCTCCAATTTCCAACCTCAATACTTTATTGGATTTTGTACTACATGGGTTTATTTAAGGATGGCTTCCGAATATTTGCTGTACTCCTGTATCATTCTACATTTTTTGTAAATTAGCTTTATAATTTTTACAAGGCTATCTTAAATATTATATGTATTCATATGCTCACTTGTACTTTATGCACTGAGTATGGGAAATTAAACCAAAATTATTAACTTTATTATAAATGCCTATAAAAAGAATCTGAAATCTCCATATTTCTAAGTTTATCAAAATGCAAACCTGAGACATTGTTGACTAAAAAGTTGAGAGAATTAAAAAAAAATGTGTAAAACTGTTACAGGAAAACTGAGTTAGACAAAATATTATAGGCAGTCAGATAGGGCTAGGTCCTCAAAGGAACCAGTGCAGAAGTTCAGATACCTTGTAGCCTCTGAGGAGACAGGCACCTCCTGCTGTGGGCCAGATATCTAGACAAAAAGCAGAACAAATACAACCGCATCCTAAGGGTCAACAGTCCAAATAGTTCTCTATCACCCTGAGGAAGTCAGGAGTCAGCATCCCAACCCCCTACGGGAAGAGTCACTACTGTTAAGCATCCCCACTTACTACGTGACTCCTTTCCTCATTTGTCCTTGATTTAATCAATTTTACCTAAGCAATTAGTTTTATTGGTTAACTGTAGTTATGTCCCACCTTATGCCCACCTTGCAGGTTCCCATTTTCCCCGCCTTGGACCCCTGTAACCTCATGGTTTTACTCTATAAAAGTCCCTAAAAATGACAGAGTCTTCGGCAACCCACTTGGGTCCCCTTCTGTCCCTCAGACAGAAGCTTTCTTCCTCTCAATAAATATATCCTGCTCTTACCCTCCATTGTTCCTAAAATTCATTCTTCGATTTTAGAGAACACGAACTCGCACCAGACGTATAGTAGGTTGGGAGTTTCATTCCCCCATATCATTTGGAGGTCGGGGATCATTTTTCCTATATCAAAACAATTAACAGAATATTGGGCAGATATAAGTGTCTAATGAGTATCAGTAATTGTAATTTGGTTTAGGTTACAATTATAATATGAACAAAAATGCTACATATAATCAGTTAAGGTAAATTCACACTGTACATACTTAAAAATTCAAATTATGTTTTTCCTCATTCCTCAGATTTGCTGTGCAAATACCATTAGCTTGAAACTAATGATCGAGGACTGAGTGCCCTGTCTCCATTTAATATATATCACAGAAAAACTATAGGTTTGTTGAATGAATCTGTACCAGAATTTGATTAAAATTTTAGATGATACAAAAGAAGGATTATTGAACAGGTGTTCTGACTTGTTACAAAAATGTCACTGTTAGAGTTCATAGAGTTTTAGGTCATATCCTTCCTAAAATAGTATGAGAGAAGAGTGAATATATGAAGTAAAAAAATTTTTTTTTCACATTTGTATTTTTCCACTAAAATAAGCCTATATTGATATAGGACTGTAGCTCATCTTTGGCCTTCTGTATGAAGAAGGAGTTATCAAGATGGATGTGGAACTTTATTTAGAGTTTGATTGTTTTTCCTCTTCCATTACATATTTACAAATATGGCCCTCCAGAAACCAGTTCAGACTGCCAGTGTGCAGATAATTTGCTGTTAATTTCTAGTGGTGAATTGAAAACTACAAATAATTCTCATCATGTCTTTTGAGGAATAACTTTCTACTTCTGCTTTAAAATTCTCTTGCATTTTGTTTAATTGTATTCTTTAAAGTTGTGACCTGTGAAAAGAGACTAGGATAAGATACAGATGAAATGTGTAAGACACAGTTATATAAAATATCAGAATGGAATACAAGGATAAAGAGACAAACAAGCAGGAGAAATATAAAATTCTGATTTCAAAAAGAAATATCAGGAAGTAAATAGACTGGTAAAGGAAGTTAATAATAGGTTTTAATTTTTCTCTATGAATTTCTAGAAAGTAGAAGGAAGTGGAAAAAGAAATGATCTTGGGCTCTTAGAAAATAATTTTGTAAGTCTGTAAGTGAAAGAGTAGTAACTACTCCTGATTTTTTCCATGATTTGAGATAGTCCACATAGATGTATAGTTAAATAAAACAGCAACTTGGTCAGAGGCCTCTAATTGATCATGAAATATCTATAAGTTTACCATCTCACGCATGCATTTCTACATTATAATTATGCCCCAACATTATCTATCATTACATACCAAACTACTCAAAAACTTAAAAGTTTAAACCAATATTTTCTTTGCACCCTATACCTTCATGCTCCTCTATGTGGTTTTTTTTGCCTTATGTTGCATATTTGAGCTTACTTACAGCATGATTCCTATATGGTAGTTGTGTTACAGAAAACTGAGTTAGACAAAAATATTACAGGCAGTCAGACAGGGCTAGGTCCTTGAAAGAACCAGTGCACATGTTCAGATACCTTGTAACCTCTGAGGAGACAGGCACCTCCTGCTGTGGCCCAGATATCAAGACAAAAAAACAGAACAAATACACCCATATCCTAAGGATTGACATTCTAAATAGTTCTCTATCACCCTGAGGAAGTCAGGAATCAGTATCCCACTCCCTACGGGAAGAGTCATTGTCTTTAAACATCCCCGCTTACTACGTGACTCACTTTCCCATTTGTCCTTGATTTAATCAATTTTACCTGAACAATTAGTCTTATTGGTTAACTGTAGTTATGTCCCACCTTATGCCCACCTTGCAGGTTCCCATTTTCCCCACCTTGGACCCCTCTAACCTCATGGTTTGACTCTATAAAAGTCCCTCAGAGTCCCTGGCAACCTGTTCGGGCCCCCTTCTGTCCCTCAGACAGAAGCTTTCCTTCTCTCAGTAAGTATATTCTGCTCTTACCCTCCGTTGTTCCTAAAAATTCATTCTTCGATTTTTAGAGGACACGAACTCGCGCCAGACGTATAGTAGGTTGGGAGTTCCATTCCCCCATATCATTTGGAGGTCTGGGATCATTTTTCCTATATCAGTTGAATGTCTTAAATGGTGACTGCTTTTTAGATGAGGCAATCTAAGTGGAACAGTTTGGAGCTACAGATTTTTTAATGTCCACTATCATAAGCTATGCATTGTCCCTTCTGTTGCATAATTATTTGAGTGTCTAGATTCAAGAGGAAGAGAGATAGACTTCCATTTTGGATGTGGGCATGACATTTTTATACTGCAAAGGAGTAGCTAAGATGAGAGTTATCACTACTGTGAATTTTAGCAACACAGTGTGATGTTGAATTATGGGAGACATCTTACTGTATTTTTAAAATTTTACTTTTAAGTAATCATCAATTTGAAGTAATGGTAACAATCACCATACATACAAAGTTTAAAAGGCAATTTATGCAGCAAAAAATAAAATATTATCCAGGCAATAATATTAACAGTAGGTTAGCACAGGTTACAAAATATTTTGTATTTGGGTATGGTTTTCAAATATTTATAAACATGGTCCTATATATTACTTTCTAAGCAAAAAGATGAATTTTTTTTTAAAAGACGAATTTTAAAATCAAAACAGACAAATATTTAAACAAAACTTTTCTCTTCACTGCTTATCTTCCCCAACTATTGTATGCCCTTCTCCTAGATTTTGAAGAAAATTTTCTAAAATTATAGGGCAATCCATTTCCTGACCTCTCATTCAAGTCTTACCTCACCTCAAATTACCTTTTTGGTATCCTCATTATATAAAACTGCTCTAGTTAGAGATCACTTTAAAAAATAAAGATCATTAAATATTTAAGGAAAACCAACACAGTTAAATGAAAAGATAGTGACTCAACTAACAGAAAAAAAAATTATATACACAGAGAAAAGTAATTAATGCAATTACAATTGCAGGAACTTAATACTAATATAATGTGTGCATGGGATAAAAATAGAAAGTTCCTATAAAATATTGCATTAATTATGTGCAAAAAGCAAGCCATGTTGTTTAAGATTAATATCAAGGACCCCTGAAGTGAGTCCCCAACTTCTTGCAAGGTGTTACAGTGGACATGGAAAGAAAGAGCAAGAGACAAAATGATGCTGCAGTGGGGAACAGGAATCACCAATCACACTAGGAACAAAAGGCCAGGAGGCAGCCTGAACCTGAGCATTTATTGATTGAGGAAAATAGTGAGGGGATTATCTGATGACTCTGAGGGTGGTGGTAGTCTTATGCTAACAAGGGTCTTTATGTTGATGAGGACAGTGGGGGAGAGATGGCAGGTTACCAGGGAACTTCTGCATTCCAATTTGGGTCAAAGGTCAGAACAATGATGGCCTCAGACATCCCCTAAGCACAGTTTATAATCTGTGGTCCCCAACAGGTACATACATGTGTTGTATACATATATATATATATGAATCATCTTGTATGACTATATTCATATACATGTATAATCTTTATCTTGTAAATACCAAGTTCATGTATTGTTTTCTAATTTAATGTATGGTTATACTTTTTCTTATTGATTGAAAATATATTCGTGTTAATGCGATGCAAAGAGATACCTATGGTCATTGACTTTAAACTCTATTTTCTGCTGTTTATGGACATCTTAAAATTTGGAGTGATCAAATCCATTTATTTAAAACGTGTCAAATATGTTTGTATGTATATGTCTCCAGTATGTGTGTTACAGGCAGTTGAGTTAGTTAGAAATATTATAGGCAGTCAGACAGGGCTGGGCCCTCAAAGGAGCCAGTGCAGAAGTTCAGATACCTTGTGACCTCTGAGGAGACAGGCACCTACTGCTGCAGGCCAGATCTCAAGACAAAAGGCAAAACAAATACAACTACATCCTAAGGATCCACAGTCCAAATAGTTCTCTATCACCCTGAGGAAGTCAGGAGTCAGCATCCCACCTCCCTACAGGAAGAGTCACTGCTGTTAAGCATCTCCACTTACTGCGTGACTCACTTCCCAATTTGTCCTTGATTTAATCAATTTTACCTGAACAATTAACCTTATTGGTTATCCATAGTTACGCCCATCTTGCAGGTTCCCATTTTTCCTTCCCTTGAACCCATCTAACCTCATGATTTTACTCTAGAAAAATCCCTAGAAAACACAGAGTCCCTGGCAACCCGCTCAGGACCCCTTCTGTTTCTCTCCCAGACAGAAACTTTCTTTTTCTCAATAAATATATTCTGCTCTTAACCTCTGTTGTTCCTAAAATTCATTCTTCGATTTTAGAGAACATGAACTAGTGCTGGGCATGTAGTAGGTTGGGAGTTTCATTCCCCTATATCACGCATGCGAATATTAGCTTGTTTCTGGATTTCAGAATCAAGTATATTGACTTTGTGTTCTTTTATTTGAATTATGCATTATAAGTATCATGCGTTTATTATTTTTTAATATAGCTTTATTTTAAACATACATTCCTATTATTTTGCATTTAACCTTACATGAAATATGTAGACAATATTTAAGAAGGAATATTTAGCACAATTTTTCTATGACTGGCTATGCAGTTAGGTTTTTAAAACAAACCATATCAATTAAAACTTTAAAAATTAATTAAAATTGTGGGATCCAGGCTTAGATTACTGTTTTTATATTATACTTACATTATGTATTTATCTTTGAATAATGACTTCTTGGAATTTTTTCTCAATCTTGTTATATGGCACAGGTTAGCCCATTCAAGACATGTGATCCAAGTGACAGCAGGGTTTAACTGTTAGAAATGTGGTGGTCACCTCCCTAACGAGCAAAAAGGCCTGCACCAAACTCATGCCCCTCCTACAATAGCAGGCAGTCCCACTGGGCATGTAGTGCCCACTCCCTACACAAAAGCGTGCAATCATCCACCAACTCCAAGTACTCTCTACATTTTGCTTCCACTTGGCTTGACATCAGCAGAGGTAAGGACTAACCAACTGATGAGAGCCTGGATGAGTACAATGCCCATAGGGGAAAGAGAGAAACCAGATCCATGAACTACTGACATTAAGTCTAAATCTGCACTCAAACCCCCACACCATGGCCTACATCCAGCAGAGGCATTTTCCATCTACCAATGGGAGCAAGAACATTGGTTTGGACTGTAACCACAGTCAGGGATGAACCAGCAGGGCAGCCTCTTGTGCAGGAAGTATACCTCAAAATTTCTGTCTGAGTTACTTTTTACTCGTTGCTGAGACAAAATACCTGATGCTCAAAATTAGGGAAGGAAAGGTTTATTCTTACAGTTTTTCAGTAGTTTCAGTCCATACTTAGTTGACTCCATGGCAGCATGGTGTGGTGGGGCCACCATTCATGGCTGCCACAAGCAGCAAAGTGCACTGGCAAGAGAGGGTGGAGAGGTGGAAGCAAGCAAGAGGAAGACCCGCCTCATTTACACTGTATGTCGTCTCCACCCCGGGTGGGTGCAGCACTCACATTGCCAATCCCCATGCCAGACAGCAAACCAATAACAAACCAATAACTCAGCGCCATCAAAAGTATATGAGGACTTGGGGAGACATAGTATATCACCCAATACAGACCATAACCACAGTCAGGGGTGTACAGGCAGGGCAGCCTCTGGTGCAGGAAGTACACCTCAAAATTGTTAGGCTCTAAAGCTAGCTAGAGAAAATTATAACTGGCCAAACCTTAAAAATACAGATCTTGTAAAGAAATTATTCATTCAAAAGTAAAGAAATTTTTTCTTTGACTCAAACTTTTTTCCGAGCTTTCTATTATTTATTTATTTATTTATTTTGTGGTTTTTTGAGACAGGGTCTTGCTATGCAGTTCAGGCTTGCCTTGAGTTCACTTTGTAGCCCAGGCTGCTCTTGAACTCACAAGGAACCTCCTGCCTCAGCCTCCTGAGTGCTGGGATTAAAGGTGTGCACCACCACTTCCAGTCTTTTCCTTGCTTTTTAAATTTTCTGTTATAATTTTAGTTTTTCCTCTTCAATTTTTTTTATCTTACTTATTTTTTATTTCCTGTATTATGCATTCTACCCTTTCTCTTCTTTTTTGTTTGTACTTTTCTGCAACTCTTATCTAACACTATTCATTTCTTTTTCTTCTTTAGTAGGATCCTCTATTCCACTTTTCTTTCCTCTTTTTCATCTTCTATTGAATAACTTTTAAAATTTGACTTTTTGCATTCTCCAGTTCCCCTCTCCCTCTACCCTTACTAGTATAACCACTGAGGTTTATTAATCTCTAGATACTTGGTTAAATTTATGCTATTGCTGTTAAATATTTTTCTATTTATAATAGAGGTACAGGTATTATGTTTAATAACTATTAACTGTAGATCAATAGTAGGCAAATATTTAGTATGACTTAGTGGTCATACTATAATTATAGATCACGTTTTTATGGGTAAGGGTGATACACTATTGGTCTTTGAGGTTTGTCAATATTCAGTTTGTAATTGGTGCTGTAATTCATACTGATTTTATTATTATAGCCAAGGTGACATAACTGTTGTTATTAATTGGTTTTCTTAGAATTCCTTTATATGAATTGCTTTGAGATCATTAACAGTATTGTGGACCATTGATGGAGAATTGGGTACTGGATCAAATACATTGTAATATTCCATCCCAAATAAATGGAAATGGTTGGATCTGGAACAGAGGCAAAGGCCAACAAATAGCCATGCCCAGTGGATACCACTGAAAACTAGATATCAACTAAAATGTTCTCCATTATAGAAGTAAGACCTTCCAATACAATCAACTTGTAAGACTCAAGAAACACACACACACACACACACACACACACAAATAAAAAGAAATAGGACAAAAGATAACAAAATGCCTCCAAAAACTCTTTCAGATCTCATTATTGGGGCATCAAATGAGAGGAAATCAAAACCTATGTACTGAATTATTTGAAATGATATCAAAAGAGGTAAACAAACATAGCAATATGGCATTTGGCAAGCTTCTAGAAGATACATGTAGACATGTATTGACCCAAATAAACAAAACGATCAGTGAGACTACAATAAACACTGATAAAAAGTTAGCAGAGCTCAACAAATTTATGCAAAATATGAAAGGTCAGCTTAGATAAGAATTAAAATCCACAAAAAAGGCTCAAAATAGAAATTTAGGAGATTAAAATTCTATTCTATGGGCAACAGATGTAACCAATGTGAGAACAGAGAGCTAGAACTAGAAAACAGCTATTTTTGGTGACCAGTTAATGAATGACACCTTAAAAACTTCAAGAGAACATGAGAAATAGATTCAACAGCTCTTAAATTAATAAAACATTACACTAAGATTAATTGTAATTAGTGAAAAATCAGAAGAGTACAAATAGCAAGAAAACCTGCTTACTGAAATAATGCCATAAAATTTTTCTAATAAGGAAAAATAATTTAGCATACAGAGAAATGAGGCATATGAAACTCCAAATAGGCACTATCAAAAAAGAATCTCTCTGTGACACATCACAGTGAGTATTCCAGAAATCCAATGTAAGAACAGAATCTTAAAAGCAGAGAAAATCAATGAAAAATTGAATAATGGTAAAACCCACAGAATTACAGCAGACTTTTCAACACAAAACTTAATGGATAGGAGAGACAGGAAGGAAGTACTTAAAGCCCTAAAAGAAAACAATGTACAACCCAGAATGACATATTCTACAGAATGATATTTTTTTAAAAAAAATTGATTCAGAAATAAGATATTTTCAAGATAAAGAGCATCTAAAGAAACTCATGACCACCAAATAAGCACTTTAAAAAAATTCTCAAGCATATCCTAGAAAGAGTGAAAGTAACAATAAAAAAGATCTAATAGAATGAATACATCAAGTAGGATGTGCAGTTAAGTAGAAAGGAAGTCAGCAATGGGGAAATATCAATAGGAAATCATCACTAGGAAAATAAGGCAATGACAAAAGTAATTCAATACCTATCACTAATAAGTCTCAATGTGATTGGTCTCAATTCCCCAATCAAAAGGCACAGACTAGCAGAATAGATAAAAAAAAATCCAGTTATATGCTGCATACAAAGAAACATTTAATCCCAAAACTAACTTACAGAGTAGACTGAAACTTAAAGAGCAGAAAACAATATCCAATATAACTAGAAACCAATAAAAACAAGTATAGCTATCCTACATTCAGACAAAGTGGACTACAAGTGAAAATTAATCAAAAGAGGCAAAGAAGGTTACAACATATTAGCTAAGGGAAAAATCAAACAGAGTAGCTGGGAGTGGTGGCACATGTCTTTAATCCCAGCACTCAGGAAGCTGAGGCAGTAGGATCATTGTGAGTTCAAGACCACTTTGGGCTACAAAGTAAGTTCAAGCCCAGCCTGAACTGCATAGTAAGGCTCTGTATCAAAAAATAGGGCCAGGGATTTAGCTCAGTGGCCTAAGCACCTGCCTGGAAGGCATGAAGCTGTGAGTTTGATCCCCTGTACACACACACACACACAAAAATTCAACTGTAAGACATAACAATTATTAACATATATGCACCAAACAAGGCACACCTAAATTTGTAAAACAAGTACTACTGGACAGACAGGATCAAATAAACATAAACAAAATTATAGTAGTGAACCTCAATACCTCACTATTTCAAATAGAGCAACTAGATAAAAATTTAACAGAGAAATATTAAAATTGAATGAAAACTTTGAATAAATAGACTTAATAGAAAACTACAGTGTTCCACTGAACAACAGACTATCCATTCTTCTCAGTAGCACATTAAACTTTACCTCAAATAGATTACATACTATCAAATGAATTAAGCTTACTCAACTGTAAAAAATTGAACTTACACAATCATCAGGTCACAGTACAACGAGGCTAGAAATCAATGACAAAAGAAAACACATAAATTATGCTAATTCATGGTTACTAAGCAATACACTCTTAAACAAACAATGAATTATGGAAGAAATGAAGAAAGAAGTAAGTTAGTTTCTACAACAAATGATAATGCCAGTGAAACATAACAGAAATTATGAAACACAATGAAAGCAAACCTTAAAAGGGAAGTTTATAGTTACGAATGCTCACATCGCAGAAACAGAACAAACAAATAAATAACCTAGCAATGTACCTCAATGTCCTAGAAAAACAGGAAGAATCCAAACCCAAAACTAATATAAGGAAAGAAACTATAAAAATCAGAACATAAATCAATGAAACTGAAACAAAAACATACAAAGAATCAATGAATTTAGGAGTTATTTCTTTTAATGAATAAACAAAATAAGCATTCACTTAGTCAATCTAAACAAAAAATGAAGGAAGAGATCTAAATCAATGCAGTTAGAAATGAAAAATGTAAAAGCATGGCAGGCACTGAAAAAATAAAAAAAATAATTAACTGCTTCACAAATCTGTGTATCAATAAATTGAAGAATTCAGAAGAAATGCAGAGATAAATAGAAACATATGAATTAATAAAACTGAAATAAGAAGATTTTAAATTCCTGAAAAATCCAATAACAGGCAATGAAATTGAAGCTATAACAAAAGCTACCACCTAAGAAAACCTCATATCTGGATGGATCCACTGCTGAATTTTCCAAAGCATTTAGGAAAGATTTAACACCACTAGTCCTCAAACTTTTGAAAGAAATTGAAAGAGAAGGAGTATTCCCAAAATTATTCCTGGAAATAAATATCTCCCTGCCTCCAAAACCAGACAAGGACCTATAGGTCAATCACTTTCGTGAATATGGATGCAAAAATCCCTAAAAGATACTGTCAAACAAAATGTAGTGATTCAATAAAAAGATCACACATCATTGCCAGGGGTGCAAGGATGGTCCCAAATATGCAAATGAATAACTGTAATCCATCACATAAACAGGAGCAAGGACAAAAATCACAGGATCATCTCAATAGATGCAGAAAAAGCCTTTAGCAAAACTTAACATCCTTTCATGATAAAATCACAGAAGAAAATAAGAATAGAAGAGCCTTATCTCAATCTAATAGTCATTTATGACAAGCCCACAGGAAGCAATATATTTAATTGGGAAAAACTGAAAACTTTTCTTCTAAAATCAGGCAAAAGGCAAGAATGTCCACTATCACCACTTCTTCTCACTATATAACACAAAATATTAGCAAGAGGAACATGTCAAGAAAATAAATAAATAAATAAAAGGGAAGTATATAGGGAAAGAAGAAGTCATGCTATCATTTTTTGCTGAAATCATGATCTTCTACATAAAAGATGCAAAAATATCCACCAAAAGGCTTATAATTAATAGCTAAGATCAGTAATGTATCAGGATACAAAATACACAGCAATCAAGGGTTTATTTACCCTAATGGTGAACTCACTGAAAAGGAAATTAAGAAAAAAAATGTCATTCATAATAGCATCAAAAATTAATGCTTAAGAATTAATCTATTTAAGGAAGTAAATGACCTCTATGATGTAAACTACAGTACTCTGAAAAAGGAAATTGAAAATAACATCAGAAGATTAAAATATATCTCCTATTTCTGGATAGGCAGAACTAATAAAGTCAAAATGGCCATACTTACAAAATTGAAATACAGGTCTAATGCAATTCCAATCAAAATATCAGCTGCATTCTTCACAGAAAAGGAGAATACATTCCTAAAGTTCATATGCAACCAGAAAACACCTAGCATAGCAAAAGCCTTCCCGAGGAACAAGAGAAAAGTGAGAGGTATCAAAATTCCAGATTTGAAGTTATATTGCAAAGCTACAGTGATAATAGCAGCATAGTACTGGCACAAAAACAGACATGAAAACTAATGGAACTGAGTGGAGGATGGAGAAACAATGCCAGATACATTGAACTATTTGATCTTTGACAAAGTGGCCAAAAACATACACTGGAGAAAAGAGAGCCTCTTCTGTAAATGTTTTTGGAAAACTGTCTATCCACATTCAGAAGATTGAATTTAGATCCATATCTCTTACTATGTACTAAACTAAAATCAAAATGCATCAAAGAACTAAATGGTAAAACAGAAACAGTTGACCAGGTTGATTGCAAAATAGGTAAAAACCATGAACTCATGTACAAAGGCAAGGACTTTCTGAACAGCATGCAGGTTGCTCAGGAAGTAGTACCGAAAATCAACAAATGAGATCATGTCAAATTTAAAAGCTTCTGAAACAAACAGAGTGAAAAGAAAACCTACTAAATGGGAAAACATTTTCCCAGCTATTGCTCAGACAGTGGACTGATATCTAGAATATGTAAAGAACACAAAAAATTTAGACCTCTCAAAATATAAGACGCAATCAAAAAACTGGCAAATAAAATGTCAGACACTTCTCAGATGAAGCACAAATGGTCAATGAATACACAAAGTAAGGTTCAATATCACTGGCCACTAGTGAGATGCAAATTAAAATAATGTGAGATTCCAATTTACCCCAGAAAGATTGGCCATCATCAAGAAATGAAATAATGACAAGTGCCATTGAGGCTGCAGGGAAAAAGGAATCCTTCTACATCTTTGGTGAGAACGTAAACTAGTACAACAACTATGGAAATCATTATGGACAATCCTCAAAAATGTAAAACTAGAATGTTTTATTTGACTCAACTGTGTCCCTTCTAGTTATTTTCATGTAAGTTATGATGACATTATGCTCTAGGAATTTATGCATAGCCTTTTTATAGCAGCACAGTTCATGATAGCTAATCTTGGAAGCAGCCTATATGCCCATCCACAAACAAATAAGTAAAGAAAATAATGTGGCTTATACACACAACAGAGCACTACTCTATCATAAAGAAATATAAACTTGAGTCATTTGTAGGAAATTGGATACACCTTGAGACCATAATTTTCAGTTAAATAAAGAGACACACAAGTTTAAGTATCACACAATCTCTCTTCTATGAGAAACCCAAATTATGAATGAAGAGCAAAATAAAAGATAGATAATAGAAAGTAGGGAGATAGATCTTTCTGATTTGAAAAGGGGATCAAGAAGTGGTAGAGGGAGGGTGGTAAGTATGGAGGGGAAAAAGATGAAAAAGGAATTAAAGTGTGTTACATACTTGCACCAACTTTGAACAAAAAGTCTAAACATTACATTCTACAAATATGTACTAATATTTTTTAATTCTCAGAAATGTGAGTTTAGACCATCAGATATCAGTCAGATTTTTAAATGATCAAGCATTTCATCAGCAGAATTTTACCAAAGAGGCCAGTCCTCATTGACGAACTTCACAATAATGAAAAGAGACAGAGAGAAATGGTTGCCATTTTGAGCCACTAAGTTTTAAAATGATTTGTTTTGCAGCAATAGGTAATTGATAACAGGGATTGGTAACTACGATTGGAGTGTTACCATAACAAAATACTTGAAATATTTAATTGGTTTGACCCTACATGAGTGGCAAGTGGAAGCTCAATTAGCATATTGCTTAATTAGATTCTGAGGCAAAATGCTGAAAGTACCAATTGGAAACTTTTATTTATTTTATTTATTTATTTTTGGTATCGGGGATCCAACTCACAACCTCATGCCTGCCAGGCATTTGCTTAGGCCACTGAGCTAAATCCCTGGCCCTATTTTTTCAGACACGGTCTCACTATGCAGTTCAGCCTAGCCTTGAACTCACTTTATAGCCCAGGCTGGTCTCGAACTCACAAGTATCCTCCTGCCTTAGCCTCCTGAGTTCTGGGATTAAAGGCATGCACCACCATGTGGGGCTCCAATTGGAAACTTTTAGTACATATGGTAGGTAATGGAAGAGACATGAAGTAAAAAGAAGTAGCTGTATAGAAGGCAACTCAACACTTGTCATTTTACATCTCTACTGGCTCCAGCTGATTAAAGGATTCTTAAAGTATAAATATTTTCTATATTAAAGTAATGCTTATTTTAACCTTTAGTTTATTTTTTCCTTTATGTATGTAATATAGACTAATCTGTAGCTATAGTCCACAAATGCCCATATTTTACTTAATTCATAAAATAATAACTTTAGGGTATTTATAACTTAAGTATAAAGACAATAAAATTTTGCATATAAAATGATTGATTTTTTTTCCTAACTTGCTATTTATTCATAGACATAATGAAAGTGCTCTAGCTCATAATAATTGATTTATGAATACTGGACCATGCAAGATAATTTTTGGAAGAAGAAACAAAAAATCAATACTTGTGTATAATAGTTTAATATGCTTTCTTATATGACTATAGGTAAATTTTGTCTCATCCAAGAGAGCTGCAGAAAATATCTCTTCTACCAAGCAATTGTAACATAACTCAGAGAGAATCCTGGGAAGAAAAACCAAGTATTGACATAATCAGTTGATCAGGTTGATCTCTCTTAGTAGTTTAATGGCTAAAATTAAACATATTAAGAAATGTGTATGTGTCACATAATGACATGTAACATCAGTTTGGTATAAAACAATGTGAGGAGGAACTGATGCAATTCAGGAATGCCCTCAGATGTTCCTCATCTTTCCCAACTTGCCTACAGCTGTATCTGTCCAGTGCACCTTGTAATGTAGACAAGGTAAAAATGGGTAGATATTTTGGTTTTCTATTACACATTATTGAGTCATGCAAAGGCAAAGGCAATCTTCTACGCTTATCCACCTAGGTTATATTAAGAAATGATTATTATTATTATTTTTTTTTTTTGCGACACTGGGGATTGAACTCACAGCCTTGCGCCTGCCAGATAGGCACTTATGCCACTGAGCCAAACTCCCAGCATAAGAAATGATTATTAATGATGCTACTAGGCTTACTGCTATTGATACTAGTACAATAGTAGCAACAATATTAGATATAATATTAATTTCAATATTAATAAAATTCTCTATAAAGATTAAGAAGAAGCCGGGTGTGGTGGCACACGCCTTTAATCCCAGCACTCGGGAGGCTGAGGTAGGAGGAGTGTTGTGAGTTCGAGACCAGCTTGGGCTACAATGCGAGTGCAAGGCCGGCCTGAGCTACATAGTGCGACCCTGCCTCGAAAAACCAAGGCCCGGAGTTTGGCTCAGTGCCTTAAGCGCCTGCCCTGGCAGGCACGAGGTTGTGAGTTCAATCCTTGGTGCCGCAAAAAAAAAAAAAAAAAAAAAAAAAAAAAAAAAAAAAAAAAAAAAAAAAAAAAAAAAAAA
>RJWM01013336.1:0-15208 GCA_004363535.1 Dasyprocta punctata
TAAGAATAATTCATGAACTGTTCTGAAGTTTTAACTCTTGCTCTGAATGTATTTTGTAAGGCATTACTATTAACATAAATAAAATCTAAAGACAGCATTCCATAATTAAACACTCAGTGGATTAAAAAATGAGGAAGTTGATATCATTTGCATTTGTCTCCAGAAACACCTGCATTTATTTCTAGGATCTTTTAGTAAAGGAGAAACACAGCTGCTAATGTTGTGACTAATGAAAAATGTAAAGTTAAAGTCATGAAGAACTGGCTACATTATATATTTCCATTACTCTAAATAGAAAATGGAACACTTTCATGGAAATCAGAATATTCTAAGTACATATTATTTTTAATAGCAATTAATTTTGAGGTAAAATATGATTTTAGCCTTTTTTCCTGAAATGGGTGGAATGTTGGAACATAAGGAGGTAATTATTGCCAAACAACATAGATTATATACTAATAAAATGAGTGACCCCAACTAGACTATTAAGTTGGGATGTTTAAGCACAAAACACAGCATTAAACTGCACACACATACACAGAAATAAGTGCTGGTTAGTTTTCAAAGATCATCTAAAGAAAATGAAGAGAAAGAAATTTTAACATACGCTTTTATATGGGTACAAAATCATTTGTTGATTTTAAAATTTACAGTAAAACATGTTTACTTTATAGACATTCACATTTAAAGAGATAAGAATATGAATAATTGCCCAAAATATTTCAAAAATTTGCAACTTTCTAATAATCTGAAAGTTCAAGATTTTATTTGAGGACAAACAAGTTGTATTGGTAAAAATAATGACTGCTTTATTATTATTTTAGTCAATACTAAAACAGAGGTAGGATAAGTTTTGGTTGACTGAAAAAACATAAATGCCCTCAGAAGTCAAAAGTCATTTTTCCTCCCAATCATCCGTGTTTTCCATTTTCCTTAAGTGTCATTTATAATTTATGCATTATTGCACTTTTATTTTACTTAAAAAATAAACTTTACTGTGTAATATTTTCCATCAGTCTTCACTTAGATTCACTCATGTCTTACAATCTAGAATGTTTCACTTGCATTTATTTACATGTTTTCTTATATATATGTTTTAGAGTTGCCATCAGTGAGAGTTTTTTCCCTTTTTTTAAAAGTTTGAAATAGTTTGCATTTGTTTTGGTTTGTGTCTGTATGTCCCCTCAAAGCCTCATGCTGTCATAGGGTTTGTTCAGAGAAGCCTGAATTTCGAGCATGTGATAGATTCATGGTGTAATGCTGTGCTTAATGGTGGGTAACTGCTGGGTCAGTCCACTGACTGGATTGGCAACAGGCTAATCCTGCTAGACTGGATACAATGTAAGGACCAGAAAGAGGCTTGTCTTCCCCTCTCTTTTTGCTTTTGCTGTCTTCAGCAGGTATGAACTATTGCCTCTCTGCTATGTGCACATGTGCTACAGAACCAGCTGAGTATAGACTGAAAACTCCACAAACTGTGAGCTAAATAACCTTTCCTTCCTTTACTTTGGGTGTCAGGTATTTTGTCTCAGAAACAAGAAAAGAAATTAAGATGGTATTGCTCCTAGTTTTGAAACATCATATGTTCTTTTAGATTCCTAGGCTGAAAGTTACCTTTACTTAGTGCATTTAAGGTAGTACATTATTGACTGTTGGCATGCAATTTTATTACTGATAGGAAAGTCATTAGTATAAAACTGTTTTATAATTAGTCGTTGTCTCTTCATTTCTCAGGATGATTTTAAGGTTTCCTATCTTCATCTTTTCATAATTATTATTAATTTGTGAAATTAATAATTAGTTCATTTTCAAACTTGGTATTATAAAATTTCTACATATTGCTTTTTATATTTTAAGCCTTCTTGAAGGCATACTAAATATAATCATTTTATATTTACTAACTCATTAGTCCATGTTCTCTTTAGATGAAGGTACTGTTAGTGCTTTAGTGATAGTTTATCTCCCAGTGACATCATTAATTATTTTTCTGCAACTTTTTATTCTCCCATTAATCATCTATGAATTTAGTATATATACATTACAATGTTTATCAGAATAACATAGGTTTTAAATAGAAATTAATCAAAATATCTAGAGATATACATTTATAAATAATAGAAGAATCTAATGTATTACCAAATTCTACAGGTATTGCTTAAAAACTTTATTCTATTTATCTTTTTGTAATCTCCACAATAGAGAGCTATATTCTGAATCTCAAAATTCTCAAAAGAAGACTTACAAATAGCTGACATATGAAAAACTGCAGCTAATCATCATGGAAATGTAATTGAAACTATGATGATAACTTCATTTTACTGAGAATGGTCATTACCAGGAATACAAAACTTAGCAAGTCCTGGCTAAAATGGAACTCTTCCGTAGTGTGGGCAGAAATTCAAATGTGTACAAACATTACAAAGTGCATTTTGACATTTCTTAAAAAACAATACAACTATCACATGTTTCAGGAATCCCATTACTTAATATGGTACATATTCCATGGAAATGAAGTCAATATGTTAATGAAATGTGTACTTCTGTGGCTACTGCATTACTATTCGCAGCAACCAGGAAATGTAAACTATGTAAGTGTTGACCAAGTGATGAATGTATGGAGTATGAGGTACATACAGACAATGAAATATTTTGACAACCATAAAAACAATGAGTAGTGTGATTTTTGACAACATGAATGAAACTGGAGATCACAAATTAAATAAAATTAACCAGACACAGAAAGAACAGTCCTGAATAATCTCAATTAAACTTGTGGTATCAAATGTTGATCTCACTGAAGGTGAAAGTAAAATGGCAGTTACCAGAGACTTAGGATAATAAGGAAAAGGAATGAGAAAGTTTGATCAATGTTATAAAGTTAGATAGAAAGGAGTAAGGAGTTCTGGGGTGTTGTTGAACAATAATATGAACAAAAGTAAAGCACTATATAATTCAGAGAGTTAGAAAAATAATTTTAAAGTATTTTGCCATAAAAATGATAAACACTTGCAGAGACAGACATTTTAATTTGCTTAAACATTATGCAAGAAGCATTTGGCAAAAAACATGGCATCGTATTTCAGTAATACGTGTGTTTGTTATGTTTTAGCTATCAGTTAAGTATAAATTTAAGTTAAATTTTAAAAATCTGAATTATGTTAATAGCAAATTCAGACATAAAGATAAATGAACACAGATATATATAAACACATACACTGTAATTGATAAAACCAGATTTTCAATAATAACATTTGCATTCAAAAATGAATTCAGTCATGATTTTGGAGATCCTTCTTTGGCAAAAAAATACTAAGATGAATACATTTCTGTAAGATATCCAATTTAGAGCAATGGATAATAGATATGTGAAATGGGTGTTGAAATTAACTTCAAAGATAAAAGAAAGGACAAGTTTTTTATTTTGTTTTGTTTTGTTGGGATCGAACTCACAACCTCACGCCTGCTAAGCAGGCGCTTAAGCCACTGAGCCAAGCTCCCGGCCCTATTTTTTTTTAAGGCAGGGCCACACTATGTAGTTCAGGTCTGCCTTACTCACATTGTAGCCCAAGCCAGCCTTGAACACACAATGCTCCACCTACCTCAGCCTCCTGAGTGCTGGGATTAAAGGACAGTTATTTTGTAACATAACCTGTTGGCATGAATTCATATCAAACATGACAATTGTTACCAAAGCAAAATGCTTTGAAAATAGCACTCCTTTTTATAAGAAGTTAAAATCAGAAATAATCACTTGTAATAGTTTATGTTTTTCAGTTTTCAAAATTCCAAAAATGTACTCTAAATTCAAAACATATTTTAAATGATGATAAAAAGAAATAACTGCTACTCAAAAACATACCTCTTTAAATTTAATTATTCTGAATATTCAACAAATATCTACCAAATATCTTCCTAATGTGCCATGATCTCTCACTATTAGTAAAATAATAAAATATGATAAAAACATTATACAGCACCAATGTACTGATCAATGCATTGCTTTTATCTGTTGTAAAATTCAATATGTTTGTCATTTTCTATGTATACCTTCTTTGACAGAAATAAGAATTTTTAATCAATAATTTAAAATTATATAAATAAATATAATTCTACTTTTCATGTAATTGTATCTTTAATTTTTATTCATTACATTTATGTATTGAAGATATAGTTTAATGTTTGCTAAGTATCCTTTAATATATTCACTGAAAGTAATGCCTTTTATCAGAGTCTACCGTACTTGAGAAAAATATTTTTGAAATCCACATAGTTTTGCACTAATTATGTTTAGTTTTGACAAAATGTAGTTATTTTTAAATTTTTATTTATCAATTTAAAAGTATACAAGTGTTTTTTTAAATGTGAAAAATATAAGGCAAATATTAAACTATAGATTAAATAGAAAATCGTGCAAACAGAAAACACTGTTCTAGCATTGACTCAGCAAAACATTCTATAACTGTATTATTTGACAGTAGTTGTTAATTTTAAAGAAATTATGACACATCAGTTTTTTCTGAAAATAAATGCAAAGAAAAACAAAAAAAGTAAATGAAGTTCCACTCAAAAATAGAATATTTGTTATGCTAAACTAAAATCAGAAGCTAGAAATTCTACATAAAATATTCACTACCTCTTTGACTTCCAATAGTGAGTTATTGAAATGGCCCAAGTAATTATAAATTATCATAGTTATTTTACATCATCTATATTTATATAGAATCAAACTGAATGATTAGTTTAACAGATAATTTAATAAATTAATTATATAAGCCTAATAACAATGAATTGTGTAAATCTAAAAATCCCATGAAATCTTGTGGTGGTACATTATCTGAACTGCAACTTTATTTAAAACTGAATGGCTATTTAAGAGATAACCACAATGCCTGTTGTTGTAACTGAATCTAGATGTCTCCCAAAAAGCTCATAGGCTTGTAGGTATAGTGGCTGGATCTAGCGCGTGTGAATGTAGATTAAGGGCGTGAGATTATGGATTAAAAGCATCATACCAAATTAGCCCCTGATAGTTTTAACGCAGCTGTGGGTGTGGTTAATAGTAAGGTCCACCATAGGTGTGGGTGGCACCACATCAGAGGCCTGGAGCCTGGATGGGATAAAAGAGAAAGGAAAACTTGCTGATTGCTGCCTCCTGCCTGCTTTGCCATGGACTGTCTGTGGTGTCCGTCTGTCATGCTGCCCTCCCTGGAAGATGGCTGGCTATAGACTGAAACCTCTACAAATTTTGAGTCAAAATAAACTTTTCCTCTTTGAACTAGTGGTTGTCAGGTGTTTTGTCTCACCAGTGAGAAAAGTAACTAAGACAAGTATTGCACATAGAAGTAATATAAATAATGTCAGGGATTCTTATTAGGCACAGAAAAAAAAAAAAAAAAACAACTCTTTAAAAATTAGAATTTAAGATTCTAGAAGCTACTTGCTTTTTTATCAGATTTATCTCTACCAATTTATATGCTATTATTCAAATGTATTTTATTAAAAAACAAATGCACTTTATTAATGGGCCATTAACATAATATACATAGGCTAGTACATTTTGAACCCTTAGAAATAATGGACTTTTATTTAATTGAGCATGTTTTAGAAATGTTAACATTTTTATGCTAAAAACTGTATTACACATTGCTGTAAAACAGATCAATCGAAGTAATTGACTTAGTTTTGAGCTCTTGTTAATAAATTAAACTAAAGGAGCCAAATACTTGGGTTAAAGGTATTTTACACTAGAACTTTGTATGCATCTGCTTGATTTCCACTTCAAGGCCTTCTTGACAGATTTCACATTAACAGACCAACCTAATAATAACCCTGCACCAGTGTGCCTTTGAAATTAATCACAGGAGCAGAGAATTCCAATGACTAAAACTGGCACAGCATAACTCCTCTTGTACAGTGGTTTAAAAATGAAACAGGAGCTTAATTTCTGAATTTTACAAGGTACGATGAAGCCTTCTTTTAAAGTCACTTTTGATGTAAACTTTCATTGAGTCTGTACTTTTTGATAAATTGCTTCAATGCTCACTTTGCTCATCTGCACATGTGTGTACTGTGTTTACCGAGGAGGATAATTTTAGGACTAGCAACACTATGGTTCAGCACTAGTTTACTTGATAAAAACTTAATATATCACATTACATTCTCAGCACATTCTAATTAAATTCCTTTTCATTTCAGCCTGTCTCAGAGGGTTAGAGAAGCTCAAGAATATTTAACGAAATTCAACAAAGCAACTACCTGAAGTTGATACATTAACCTTGGCATGAAAGTTACTTTATTCTAGCCACGTATGCCAGAACCATCATTATACAATGACCTAAAAACGACATTATTTCACTCTAACTGGAGAGGCTGTAAATGAATAACGATCATTTCTGACTCATTATATGTATTATGTATTTCTCCCTGGGAAATTTCAAGGAAAAAAACAAACATCAGCAACAATAGAAGTCTATCCTACTAAAACCTTAACAAAATCAAACTGGATACCACTGACAATTTTTTTTCTTCCTAATGAAGAAAATGAATAAACCTTAATAGTTGGTAGCATATAGTTAACATATGCCTCACTATTTATATATATATATATATATATATATATATATATATATATATATACATACATATATATTCCAGTCATAACTCTGGAGTCTAATACAATAGCTCATAGATACACAGAATACAATCTTTCCTGTGTAAAATTTACTTGAAATGGGTGATACTTCTCCAACAGAAACAAATCGTTTGTGTGGACAGTGAGTCAGAAAGAAGAGGTCTATCACTTTGGTTGTACCTGAAAGGTCATGGAGTTGTTGTCTATAGAAACTACAGCTATTCAGACTCACCGTTTCAATGTAGTTTCTCCCAATGAATGTGTCTGCATAGCACTACACAATTCCATTGGATTTTTAGGTTTAGAATTACAATAACATATACATATATGCTGCATATAGTGTGTATCACCCCCAGTTATAACAACCTTGATCGAACATCTTTAATTTTTGTCAGTGACTTAATGACTTCTGTACAAGGCAGGGTGAATAATGACCATAAATAAACATATTACTTTATCCAGTGTTTTTTTATATTGGGTCATGTTTTGCTGCCAACTGAATTACAGAATCTTTCAGTTCCTAAGTTTTTTTTTTCCTTTTAATTTTAATTTCATATTAATGGTTTGGAAACTACGAGCCCATGGGGTTAATTTCTGACAAGCACTTACAGTTTTTGTTCAGGTGACAGTTCACCACGGTTGATCCTGTGCCCACATTATTGTGTGATGCCAAACTGGAATACACAAGAGGTGGTCCGGCATCTACAAAATAAACAAGTCACACACTGTGGACACAATGCAGTGGTTCAGGTATTTTTGTTGCAGCCTTTTTATTTTCTTGTCTTAAAACATGTGGCCAAGTTAGGGCTGAAGGCACATTCCTGTACCCCAGCACTGTAGGAAACTGAGACAAAAGGATTTCAATTTAAGCCAAACCTTAGCAGTTTAGCCACTAGAGGAGACCCTTGCCTCAAAATTAAATAATAGAAAAATGTTGGGGATGATTGTTAGTGCAAAGGCCCTAGGTTCAATCCCCAGGGCAAACAGTTTAGTTTGTATGTGGAAACACCTGAATATTTTCAGTTACTCTGCTTATTGTTCTTTTACTAGTGGCTGAGATATCTTTCCTAAGTACTGGTCTCTCTTTTCCTGTTCTTCATTATCAAATTTTAAGCATCACTTTCCTTTCAATGCCTTGGCTGTCACATAGGAACTAATCTTTGCTATTCCCTCTTGCTTTGCTATAGGCTGTGACAATTCCTCTGCTGGCTGGTACACTCCTGACCTGAATTAACATTTTCAGCTGTTTTAATCAAGGATTCTGGAAGAAGTAAATTGGGGACAGAAGAATGGATAGCTCCAAATTTTTAATATTTATAAGTCCGAGTATCAGCTTGTCAGTCATATGAAACATTTTGAACACTACAGTGGGCAGATCGGACTTTAGCTTTAGAGAAGGTAACATGGTGGGTTTTGAATGAATTGAGAGGCACACATGGTAACAAAATCCAATATTGACCACATTGAGGCAACACACGAGGACTGTGTCATCTAAATTTTAGTGATGGGAGTACTGCAAGGTTGGCTACATAAAGTATGTGATCATGTTTTCAGTAGATTTGGAGCGAAAATTGTAAATTTAGGAACATCTAAAAAAAAGCAATGAACAATGAGCAATAGAAGAGTGATTCCACATAGAGTTCTTAAAGGACAAAGGAAACAGCCAATAAAATATGTGACTAATAAGCCACATGAGAAGGAGGAGTACAGATGGCTGAAGGTAACAACGTGAATTGAAAAAAAAACTGTGTTTTGAGAAAAAAAGATATTCTCAGTAGTTTACTTTTTCTTTATTATTGTTTATTAAATTATTCATATTGATGCTGTGTTCACACTGCAGTGTTTTTTCAATCATCTGAACTGTATATAATTATATTTATATCTACATAGATATCACATGTATGTCAGAGTTTTATATATACATTTTATAAGGGTGTAAGTAGAAAAATTTGAAATATAGGCATTGTACGTATAAACAAAATGCAAAAATATACAGAAATTATTCCATACAGATCGATCTAAGAAGGAATCAGCATTACTCACTGACCGAATGGCAGAGTGTCACCAAAGAAATACTAACTGGACAGACATGATTCATCTTTGCCTTTGCTGGATGACAGTGCACATGTAATAAGGTGATAACGTGACATAATGAAGTAAACAATGTGCAATATGACTCGTGAAAATTTGATGGATATATTAGAGATAGATGTTAAAGAAAGATGAAGCAGTTTGGACATAGGGGAAATGTGAGGTAATGAAATAGTGTTTTAATTTTTAACCTATATGTTTTGGTATAGAATACCATTATGACAATACGAGGCTACCTCTGAGTATGCATGCCTGAGAGATGTGTAGCTGCCCAAAATGGAGGTAAAATAACTGTTCTCCTTATTCTCCTTATGCTGTTTCTACCTCATTATAAATACAGGAGTCAGGCTTCAAAAATGTCTCTAAAACTACTTTTCTAGAATTTGTCTTAATAATAATAATTTAAGTACGTTTTACAGTCTGAACCTTGTTTAATGGATATTCAGTCACAGTCTAGGACTCACACATGATAGTTGGAAATATTTTCATTTTGAGCTATGTTTTGGTCATTTAAAAAAAGAAGATAATGTAAATTTTGATGTTAAGTAATGAGATGAAATGTTTTTCATAATTATTAGTTATTTTCAACCATTCCTTTTACCTAACGGTTCAAAGATGACAGCGGTCTCATAATTACTCGACTTTCATCTTTCCCAATGTGTCCTCCTTTCTCCAAATACCTATATTTGAGGAGCAAATGTTTTTTGTGCACGTTTCACTCAGTACATTACATGAAAAATGATTTGATTAGAAGGAAGTACAAATTCAGATACTTTTTATTAAGCTACTCACTCTGGAAATTCCAAAAATATACAGTCATGTTATGCATCTCACTAAATTTTCTTTTTGTTTAGAAAGTATAATTACACTTTTAAAAATATGCTATTCATATTAACAGAGTAGGTTCTCTTTTGCTATTTTTTAAATAAATTGTATAAAATAAATTATTATTATAAATATTTATTACTATAAATAACAATTATTGTAAATATTCCTCCATTTTGATTTTACTTTGTAAATCTTGTGATATGTAACCCACGTACCGGAAGTTACTCCTGAAATAATTTTTCAGAGTGAGGAATATGTTCTGAAAGGAAAAATTTGTGGGTTGCATCAGAGACACTGTCCCCAGAGCAGTGGGCCTGCATGAGGTTGGAAAGCCTCCTGTGACTTTCCACAGTTTTCAACAGTATCCTTCAATATGCTCCTTAGACCTGAGCTTCTAGTAGAAGATCCAGAATGTCTCTGCTGAAACAATTGGCAGACGACATCAAGACCGCGTCTCCTAGAAGGCCATAAAATATTCCCACATCTATTTCATTTATGTTCCCTATACCGATTGGAATTATTTTGAATATCAAATATTTTTCCAATCCAATTCCTCCAAAACATTGTTCTAATCTTCTCTGAATATCTAAATTATAATCATACATCATCGATCTATATTCAACCCTGCAAAACTCACTAAAGCAGTAAGATTTTTCTTTGGTAAGCACATGAATTATCTGTTATTTTCAACCATTTCTTAGGTCTCTCGAGAGGCTGTTGAATAATGCATGTCTACCGAATCCCATCCAGTCTTCAAGCTGCTGAGGCTAGTACTATAAGGACAACGTAATGAGTTAAACAACCGGAAAATATACAGGTGTCCTGAGAGCACAAAAGAGAAATTTGAAACCAAGTTTGATAGACAGATAACATTTATCCTGATGATGGCAGAGGGTGCTTATGAGAAAGAGATTTCTTGGGACAAATAAATGTATGAGGCAAAGTGAACACTAAAAAGGGTTTAGCTCATGAAATATTTTTTAGAAGTTAATCATTTTGACATTCATATACGGACAATTTGGAGTAACGAATGTTTCAGTGAAAGATGAATATTTTCATATTTCCCTTTTCCTTACTTCCTGTCACACTTTATATTTTTCTTTTCATATTTCAAATGTGTAGTTGAAAGACTAATATTTACATATCAGTGAAGATTTGGTTTGATATTTCACACTTTTAGTGTGCATAATCTATGAAAGTGTAATAAATGACTTCTCTCATATAAATATTTATTAGCAAATGAAAAATCTTTAAAATATATCACAAGTAGTTTGATATTGAAGATGATAAAATGAGTTAAACTAATGATTAAATGTAATACCACAAATCTTGCTCTTCTTATACAATCCAATCCAAAACTATGAAGCAGTTTTCTATTTTTTGGATTTGTATTATACTTTTAGTTTTGACAGCATTTCAAAAATTCTTCCTTTTGGAAGTACTGGAAGAATCTTCCTTATTTACAGCTTCTATGGTACTGATATTTAAATTACTATAATTTTTAAAGTTGCTTATAAGCGAGTATTGCAGTTTATTCTTTAAGTGTCATTCTAGCTTCTTTCATCATTTGGGGTGTAATATTCTAAGTTGGAAAATGAAATAAAGTAACTATTCCAAAAGCCGTATTAATTCACAATAACAATGCATACATTTTTATTATCTTGCCTGAAACTACTTAACTGAAGAGCTAAATTGAACCTGTCAGTAAAATATTGAACTGCAGGATCAAAGTACCTTCATGGAAATGTATCAGTCAAAATCACTTGAAATTGGAAAATGTGTGTTCTCTGAAGCATTTACATGCTAATTTACTAGAATTAAGATAAACTAAATCTCAGTCAGAAGAAAAGACAACGATTGTTTGCTGGAAAGTTCTTAGTTTCAGAATAGAGCAGACTCCATAAATATTGTGCAATCATGCAATTCTACCCCAAATTTCAAGAAAAAGAGAAAGAAAACTTCTCTTTGAATCCAATCTGACTTAATTATTTCAGGTTTCTATTCTTCCCAGGGAAAAAAGAGTACACTTTAACTTCTCAGATTTCTGTTCAATTTCAAAGTCTTTATTTTAATGAAAGTGTTGAAGAACCTATTAATAATTATCTTACACATCCAAATTTACTCCTTGATGTATTATTTCTCTATTTATGTAGTATAACTGTAACTTACTCCCCAGAAGGTCAAATATTTTTAAGATATTCAGAAAATATAATTTCAAATGTTTCATCTTATGTCTTACTAATGCCTTACTATCTTTCATATAACTTTATTTTAATATGCTATATTTAAGTGTGTGGCAAGCACAAATGTGCTTTATTCATAACATTTATGGTAATTATGAATAAGTATTCTGAATACTATTTATGAATTTGCTGTATCTCAGAAGATATTTTTAATTGATGAAAACCCCAAAGGGAATTTCAATAAGTATATGAAAGTTTCATAAAAAGCAGAAATCTTGTTGAGAGACTTGTAATTTTAATCTAAGGGCTTTGGGGTTTGGATGAGAGAAAAAAAGGAGAAAACGATTTATGTCAAAGAATTGCAGCCATTAAGTCAGTAGTAGATAATAGTTTAAGTTAAAAATAAAGAAATACAGAAGAAAACTTTTTGTAAACCTAAAACCTTCTGCATGCTAGCCAAGTGCACTTCCTCTGAACTATACTACAACCTGAAAAGTACTTTCAAAAATTTTTCCACTAAAACAAATGTTTCAAAATTCTGCTAAAATTTGTACTTTGGTTTTAAAATTTTTATTAGAATACACAAAAGTTTATATATTGCAAATGAATAAACTTTTTGATGAAAAATGTAATGTTTAAGCACATTCTTAAACCCTTAATAATTTGAGATCTTTTTAGTATGATGTACATATCTTAATGATTTTTTCTTATATATGCCTTAAAATGCTGTAATTCAATTAAAAAATCTATCTTTTCCCAAGTCGTTCTTAATTTAAAGTAGAATAAACTCCTTGGCTAGAATGGAAATAAAAAAAAATTTCTCCCATATGTTCCACAAATTCAGCACACTCTTCAAAATATACAGTAAATACTAACTTAAATAAAATAAGATGCATTACAAAACTGTAGCTCAGAAATACAAACAACAACATATACAACATAAGGCTTATAATTAAGCATAGATATAAATACACAATAAAATCTATAGTCTAAAATCTATAAAATCTATAATCATCATGACATTTTTATAATTTCAAAACAATTTTGTATTTTAACATTATCAATTAGAAATATATTACTAAGATTCTATAATTTCAAACAATTTGCTTCTAATATGTTTGCTTGAGGATGAGTTTAAAAATAAAAATTATGTCTTTAATGAACATTTAAAATGTATTATTTCCATTAAAATACCAAAAAATGGAATAACAGAATTAGCATTGACATAGATTTTATAAATTATATTGAGCTCAATTATAGGCAGTCATGAAGCATAAAGACTTCTTTTTGCTTCTACAAATTGTTTTCTCATAGTAAATGGAAAAAATGAGGTTGTAAGATTCTCACATCATTTAGCAAACATTTAATTGAATAAGGTTGTTAATGAATCTGTCTTGAGATGACTTTTTTATTTACATATTTCATGTCCCTATTTTTTAATTAATTAAGTTTATTGATACATTTTAGGTACAAATAATGATCACATTCATCGTAGGAAATTTGTAGCTGTACGTGAAATCAAATATGCAATTTATGAATGAAAAATGAAACTACTTTTTTGAAAAAAAATGGTTGAGATCACTATTGATGGTTACTGATTAATGTTGTGATATATAATATAAGTAAAATGTATTTTAAAATGTTTATTGTCTCTGTTTTTGTAGTAACTTAAATCATTTATGAAGTTACTGGGAGAAAGTACTGGAAGAAAAAGGATGTGCCTAAGTAAGTGCTCACATCTCACTACTCCTTCAGTACATACACATATGTGGAGTGTCTTATATGTAAATTACTTATTTGTTCAAATAAAATGCCAATCAACACGTTGTCAAAATTAAAGTAAATATTTTAAAGCTTTCCTTGAAAATTTTAGATTATATGGGATGTTTTGTGTTAGAAAGGAAGTGATCTATTACTAAATAAAAAAGTTAACTGCAATTGAAATAAAGATATTTAGAATCACTTCAATAAAATAGAAGTTATAAATTTGTAAGTAACTGGGTGTAAATAAAAATGAAAAGTAGTGTGAAGTTAGAATCCAGAATAACTTCACTGCATAACAGAGTATTGGAATAATTGGAGATAGGTGGTATAAACTGAAACATGAAATCATCAAGTTAAATTTTGGGGGGTATGTTTGATTGTTTACTTACTTTGCAGAGACAGATATATGTATGTTGGACATTTGTGTGTGTGGGCCTCAGGAAATAAGTGGCGACTCTAAACACAACCTTGGTTCATAAATATCTATTCATAAAATTCAGTGTTGACCTTATGGGGAAATTGATTCCGTTTGCAACCAATTTGTTTTGTGACTAAAATTGTGGAAAGAACCAAGTTCATGAAGCATGGTACCACTTATATCGACAGAAAGAGAATGTTCAATTGCTTCTAGCTATGGAGAAAATCAGAGGTAAAACTGAGTGATAAAAATTACAAGATTTTTTTTCCTTTATTCCATTTCTCCTTTCCCCTATCCCAGCTGTTCTTTAATATAACTGTATGTATGTATAAGTATGCAAGATAGATAATTATACTACTAATTCTCTGTTAGTTCATCAGAAAGAATAGCTTGTGTTGTCATTGTTTGATTGTCTGATCATTTTTTATGCCTAGATCTTGTAACTTGAACAACTACTTCTAAGATAACAATATGTAGTATATTAACTGGCATTGATTTCTTGCTTTTTTCAAAGTTCTGTATTACTTCTTTTTTTTCTGTTTTACTTTTTGAAATAAAAAGACTTATGAGATATTTGAAATATTAAATAATAAGTATGACTAGTAGCTACAGGTGGAACAAAATGTAATGAAGAACTTCATTGAGGACATGTGCAGCCTCAGAGCTCAGGCAAACCTGTCAACTATGGTTGTACAATGTAAATAGAATGCCAAGATAGTCAAAATTTCCAGGTGTGGTACACACCTGTAATCCCATCACTTGAGAAGCTGGACTACAAGGTTAGTTCAGGGACAGCCTAAACTGAATAGTGAAACCCTATATCCAAAAGACAAAAGAAAAAAAAAAAGTCAAAATTATTGTTTCAAGTAGCATGGTAAGATTTTGTGCTTAAACTGGTTACAAGAGATTTACTGGGCTGCATTATTAGCAGGAGTGAGCAAGTTGATCTGAAGGAAGCATTTAAGAAAAGATATGGTTTCAAATTCAGATTGTCAGTGAGACAGTTTGGAGTGGGAGAGATGCTGTTGATTAAGGTTCAATCAAAGTTAGAAACAAGGAAACAACAAAGTGTGACTTTCCAACAGGATTTTTTACTATCAAAAACACATCAGTCTTTTTCAGACCCTATTATGATTCTAGAAACACAGTATTTAGTTACAGTTACATGCGTAACACATTAGCCATGATCATGGGAAAATTACTTTCATTCATTTATTTATTTATTTAGTTATTTATTTCAGAATCTTCATATACAAAAAAGTTTGGAAAATAAAATTAAGGAAAATATTGAAA
>RJWM01013336.1:15308-53869 GCA_004363535.1 Dasyprocta punctata
AAAAAAAAAATAAGAAAGCAAAGCTCTTAGTGGAATGCCTGGATATACTTAACATGTGCTGTTCTTATGGTAAGTTTAATAACTATGTTCCAAACATGTTTGATATGCAGTAGCAGGAAGAATATTGAACCCAAATTCGGCCCAAATTGAAAGACTCATTTTGATATTTCTGTAAGGGAAAAGAAATTACTACAATATTTAAAGCACTGGAGGTAGTTGATATAGCTTAGGCAACTATGGATAAATGAGAATTTTTAAAAAGTTAATCAGTGGAAGACAAAAGAACATAGCTTACCCCAGAATGGCAGCATCTTATCCTTTAGTTTTCTCATATTGGAGTCAAGGATGGAAAAAGAAAGTACTCCTTTTATGGATTTGATATAATCATCTACACATGTCTCCATGCTTCAGAGCTCTTGTAGTAAAAATGAAATATTTCAAAATATTTTCCCCTGCAGTATTTCTGAATTCAGTTATTTGCAAGGGCAAGTATGACTTGTTAGCCTCTCTAGACCCTGACCCCTGGAAGGAAAAACAAACTGTACTGAGATGTGAAGACAGAGAAAGAAGCACTACCTCTTCTAAGCTGTTGAAGTTCTACACTGGTAATTAAGAACATGAAAAACTAAAACTAAAGGGAAGGTTTTATTATCCCTGTATTTAAGAGTTGCATGTTTTCAGGGAACTCAGTAAAAACTGATTCTGCCTTCATGTAAAATCCTCACGTTCTGGGAACCAGTATCTTCAGATTTTTAAATCATTGAGAATATGTGTAATAGAAGAACATGTCTAGTACAAATTTTTGCATATAATATATGGTCAATAATTGCTTTGAAATGAATGTTCACACAGTCTCCAATCTGTATTTAACTTGAGAGTAAATTCATGGTAGACAGGTTCTCTATTATGATTCTTGTCCAATTCGCAGATTATATAGGGTTCCTTCCATATTGTTTAGTTAATCAGTGCTTTAGGTTTCAGAAATGAAAAAGTACTATTTTGCAGCATGCATATCTGTGAAATCAAAGGAAAAATCTCTTGCTTTAGGCAAGACTGAGTCTTGAATTTCAAAAGATATCATCAGTTGTCTGTTTCTTTTTTTGTTCACTTTGATCCATTTTATATAGTTTTTTAAAACTTAATTCTCAAGAAGCATTTCTGTACATGTTCTCTTAATGTATACTCTGGCAACCCAAAGATCACCTGGTTCTCAGTTAAATTCATTTCAAAAGGAGCTATTTCCCCTTACTAGAATTAATAATATCATTAAAGAGATTCTTATTACCTGTGATTGTGTAATTTTTAATCTAATCACTATCTAGGGAGAGTAGGATATTATTTTCTATCTTAAGTCATTCACCTTACCTTTCCCACACCCCAAGTAAGGAAATAATATTATTGACATTATCAATCAGCAGAAAAATATTGTCTGAAAAGCAAAGTAAATAGGTTGATGATAGCAAGAAGAACAGAATTATATCTTATTGCGGAATAGTGGATCTACTTTTCTATGTTATTAATGTAATTTAATCATATATGCTTTCATCAAGCTTTTATATTTCTTCCCTGCAATACGTGTTTGTATTACACATCAATTGCTGATAACAACAAGATAAAAATTAGTGGCCTAAAATTAAAATTTTCATTGGTTCATAATTTTCTAGACGATTCCACCTGGCAGTTCTTTTTCTGTGGATAAGGGAAGAGATGGAATGAGTAAAGCTGGTAGATTCATTGCCCAATGTATTTTTAACTTACATATCTGATGCCTTTATGCTCCTTTCCTCTTTCTTTTTCAGCATTTCATCTCTCTTTTCAAGGATGCATGTCATTAGACATTTTTTATTAGTAAATGCATAATGTTTCCATTCCTAGTGTAGAGTTGGTACATTTATGTAACACATCTGAGTTCATTTTCCTCACCTTCTCCCTGGCCCTCTTCTATCTCTTGAGTTGTTTCCTAGGACTTTCTTTATAATGTCTTTTTTGTATCTGACTAACTGCACTTATTCCAGGGTACCTAGGAGAGGTAAGCTGCTAGAAAATTTTAAGTCTATGATCCATCATCTCTTCTACAGTCTAATAGGGAAGATGCAAGGGAGTTACAAAATGCGGTAGCCTTCATGTCTTGATGTCAGAGAGACACACTGAAATTGGAGTAACAAAATCATATGAAGGGAGCTATGCTTGTGATGCTTTTGTTAATGGGCATTCCTGCAACCAGGAAGTTAGGCATCTCATTCTCATCAAGGGAAGAATAATATGAAACCTCTATAACTTTATTTTGATAAGAATATCAGAATTTGAAAACTCATATCTCTGTCATTTTATCAGTAAGTATTGTACAACTAATTATTATTTTAAAGATTAAAATTATCAACTATATGGCTGTTTCCATAGATTTCTGTTATAAAAGAAATAATCAGTGCTCTGTGTTAAAAGTTGATTAATGATTAACACCATGATACCACCTAAATTTCTTGATTGCCTTTGAAAGTCATCTGCTTACAAAGGCCTCACATCATGTGACAGGAGAAAGTTCTATTTTAGTTATTGACCAGTCTTTAAATATGCACATATGCATAACACAAGTCATGCTTTATTTTAAAGGGGAAAATGTAATCGGTAGTCCTCACTTGAACAAATAAATATACCATAAATATGAAATCATACTATTGTCATTATCAATGTTGAGTGTCATATGACCATTTTTATATATATGAGAGGAATTTAAATGTTTATGTCTGGTATGTCATAAAATTTGACTGTGCCTTCTGAAGTAACATGATTTTTTTCCTCCTAAAGTTATTCAAGTAGTTATTTAGGAAAGTATTATAAAAACAGTGTTGAGGGCCAGGGATTCAGCTCAGCAGCACAAGTACCTGCCTGGCAAACACGAGGTCATGAGTTCGCTCTCTGGTACAAAAGAAAAAAAAAGAAAAGTTTAAAATCTAAAGAGCTACAGTGTGTTTTTAGAGAAACATTTGACCACACACGTCAGTACTAAGACAATGCATATTTTTACTCAGTAGTACTTACAGGTTTTGTGAATGTGGTTGAAGTTGTCTTCTCTTACAAGATAAGAACCACGCAGTCTAACCATGTCATACCAGCTCTGAAAATGTGCGAAGCTGTTGTTCCTAACACACTTATGGAGATGTTTTAGTGCTCACAGTATCATTGCTCTCAAGCATTCCACCACATATCAAGCAGGTAATCACAGAAGGGTCTAGAGATATTTTTTAAAACCTAAAATAATTCAGGAAATAGAGGGGAAAGAGAATTTCATGGTACTAAAGCTATTTGTGGACCATAAGATGCAAAAAAATGATTATTAACAGTCATTTTGATTTTAAAATTATCATCTCAGATAAACTAAGAGAATATCTGTCTGGACACGTTTTATTATAAATTATTTTGTCATTTTAAATTATTTTAAAATGCGTAGCAGAATGAGGAGGAATTTATTCTATGTTCAGCTTGGGCTCATTCAAATCAAATGTAAATATTAATTCTGAGTATTCTTCCCAGTAAACTTCATTCTTTAACATTACTGAATTTGAGTTACCTAAAAAGTATCACAAATTAAATAAATGTTATCCTACTAGATTTTTCAAAATACTATGAAATGGTTAACATCAAGAAACTTTAAAACAAGCTAAAGTTAAAAGATAAGTTAATATTTTGATTTTCAAATGGATGAAACTTTGAAATAATGTAAATCAGTACTATCAGGAGATTAAGATAAATTCAGTGTTTAAGTTTGATGTGTCTGGGAAACAATGTCTTCAGACATATTTATCAAAAGTGTAACAATGTGCCTCAGATAATAGATGATTCAGATTTATCACTTTTTGTAGTTACTTGACATAGAAATAATGTGACTTTGATCTTAAGCAATATACTTGCATGTTACTTTAGGCAAAAAAATAGATGCTTTAAAAGGAAAATGAATATATTAGGTTTCATCCTTAAACCTAAATAAAAGGCAAATATTACTCATGAATGTTTACTATTAAGGAGAATATGAATTTTATCAAATTATGATATGAAAAGTACACACCAGTTTAGCTATTCTGCTCTCAGTCTGCATGTCTCCAAGTGTATATGTGTCTGTTAGATACTGGCTCATTTGAAGATGTCATTTCCACCAGCAGATTGACACAACTCATTTGTGACATATAAAGGAATTAAAATACTAGAAGAAGTCAGAGATAAATATACATTTTAAAGCCTGAAAGTAGTGCTATACTACATGGTCTATTTAACTTAATTAGAGACGTAGAAAATGGGAACATTGAATGTTCCAGGAATACAATGTACATATTGAACATTCTCCCAAATTTCAGAAAGAAAACTAAACACTGCTCTTTAAAGTATTAAACAAATAACAAAACATAATTAAAACAGATAAATATTTATACATGAATGGCAATTCAATATCTGAATCAAGCCATTTCAACTTTCTTAGAAGTTCAGGCAGTCCAGAATTATTTTAATATTCCTATATAAATATGCTCAAAGAAAACATTATTTATCTCCAATGATTTATTTCAGCAACTATGACTTTATCTTTTGGAAAGAAACTAGTTTGACTGTTAGAGCATATCACATCAAATGTTAAAACAAGGACGACCTAAGTTCTTGAATAATAAAGTATGTAATTTCTAACTTCACCTACACCCTTCACACACACAAATGTTACTGACCCATTAAAGAACATCTCTGCTACAGCATTGGACTAAAGAATAAGGAGACAGAGAGTCTTTATAAAGTCAGGCTGTGAAGGTCCATGTATCCTCTTATGAGAATCCAGCCTCAGGGCATTTTATTTTCATGCTCATTAATTCTGATATGTCACAAATGGAAGAGATATTTTTGAAAGGTTATAATATTCAGGGCTGGCTCCTATGATTCATATCCACTTAAAGTTTATTCCATTGAGTATTTTAAAGTGAGAATAGGGCAGTCAGAGAAACACTTAACCCAGTATATGAAATATGGGACATCCTTTTTGGGCATTCACCCAGAGACTTAACAACTTTACTTAAAAACTATGGGAGGACTTTCGATAATCATAAGGATCAAATGCTGTGAATCACACAGACATGTCTATAAACTAAGGCAATAGTAGATGTGAAATTTTTAAATAGTTTAAATCCCACTAGACACTAATACAGAATGCAGACAGTAGGAATTTGATATATTTGTCAAAGGATAAGGAAATTTGCCATCCTTTTATAAATCGCTAATTTTCCCTCCTTACTGCTCCATTTTCTTCTATCAGCTGCTAGTTACCTCATCACAGTGCTTCTTGGTTTGTGCAAGAAGCCATCCACATCACTCATAAACTAATTTCCCTCAGTCAGGACTGAGAAGTTATTCACTACGTCTGGAGATATATGATGCTCAGAAACACATACATTACAGAAATGTCTTCAGTATTCAGAGGCTTAAAATCCATGGTGATTTTGAAATCAATTGTTCTTACTTGTACAATACCGATGCATACTTTATATAGAATGGCATTTTTCCTACCTTCCCGAGTCAGTGACTTTTCCAAATACGCCATTAACCAGAGTTGGGTACTCTTAGAAGTGGGTCAGAAACTGAATGCATCTTTATATCATATTTGATAAGGGCAACACAGAAACAAGAGATGGTAGGAAAATATCACTTCTTGTAAGCTGCTAAGAATTATCTTGGCACATACTGTATCATTTGCAGATGCCCCCATTGTAGTCTAAAACCTAGTCAGTATCAGACCAGTAGTACTAGACACATAAAGTCTTTGAATGATCCCTTAGTTATATAAATTATATACCAAAAATTGTATTTAATTGGGAATGGTGACACATGCCTATAATTCCAGCTCTTGGAGAGGCTGAGGCAGGAGGATTTTTGCAAGTTCGAGACCAGCCTGTGCAAAAAGTGAGCTCAGGGCCATCCTGAACTGCATAGCGAGAACCTATTTAAAAAAAAAAACCAAAAAACAAAATGGTTTTTAAATTTTTTTCAGAAGTTGATGATAATATTTAGTGTGTGATTCAAGACAAAACTGAAAGTATTTTCATCTTCCCAAGCAGTATGCAAATATATGATGCTCTAAAGAACTCATATCCATTGTAAAAATTGTAAGTTTGAAAAATCAAATGAATACATAGAATGAAAATGTATAAATTTTGTTTATATATATACTTTTGTGTATACTTTTTGTATATAGTTTTGCATAAATTACATTCTTACGCATTTTTAAAATTTCACTAAGCAGTCATCATTTTACAGAAGGGAATATAAACAGAAAGCTACATGCCTATGTAGGTACACAGTAGATATAATTTCCTGTTGGGTGTTTAGATTCTCATTCTTATGATTCATCTAAGATATAAAATATGAATTATATGTTATTAAACTAAAATATCATAGTGTTAAAAGATTTTTGACAGTGATCATGTACTCTGCCCAATTCTTCACAAGCCCACTATGATATTAAATTTTGTCTTGCAATGTTCTTTTGACTTCACATGTTCATAAAATGCCATCTAAATGGTGACTAAATTAGCCACAATTACTTTCTTATTGCTTTTATATTCATATTTAGCTTATGACCATAAAAATGTTTGTTTAGTTTGGGATTACAAAGCAATATAAATAATCTCAGTGCCAATAGAGATGTTAAATGCATGCATGCCGAACACAGAGGCTATAATTCTATTCCCACTCGTAATTTTAAATAGATTGCCTTGCATGATGTAATATTTCATGACCTAAAAAATGGAGAATATCACATTCACTTCAAATGGGTCTTGTGATAATAGCAACGTAAGTAAAACTCTTAGCTCAGTTCCACACCCATAGTAACTGTCTTAGTTACTTTTCTCAATGTTGAGACACAGTACCAGACACCAAAGTGAAAGGAAGATAGATTATTTTAGTTCACACTTTGTAAAGGTTTTAGTCTGTAGTCAGTTGACCCCAAGGCAGGGCGGCACACGGCAAAGGGGCATGGCAGTGAAGAAACAGTCTGTTACGGAAGGCAGAAATCAGCAGAGACATCTGCCTTCCATCTTTCCCCTTTTACCAAGCTAAAAGCCTATCGGTTGTTGCCATCCATAGTCACTGTGGAGATTCCCATTACCCACACCCAGAACTATTCCACACCAATCAATGGATTAATCCAGTTATCACACCTTAGTCCATATTCTCACATCCTTAATTGACATTCACACACCCTAGATCTAACTACCTCCAGAAAGGACCACCTAGAGTGCATGAGGCTTTGGTAGAACATCTAGATACAAGCCATAATGGTAGCCGATTAGTTAATATCGAATTTCATTATTATTCTTGTGAGAAGATGTTAATTTTTAATTCAATACAAATTAAACAAAAAATTTAAACATTATGGTGTCTGCTGTATTTTATTCACTGGTCCATTCTATAAATACATTAGAAACAACAGACTTGTGAAATGCATTGGTATATCAACAGAATTAGTCAACTTAGGGCTGGAGATATAACTCAGCAGCACAGCACCTGCTTGACAAGAGTGAGGTCGTGAGTTTGATCCCCCGTTAAAAAAAAAAAAAGAAAAGAAAAGAAAAAAAGAATTACTCAACTCAAATTCTGTAGAAAAGATTTGTAATAAAGTATGCTTGATGAGTTTATGTGGTAGAAAGAGCAATATGATACGATTATCTTACCATATAACCTGTTAAGATTCTTCTTATCCTCATTATTGTTATTATATTACTTTTATTTAGATCTGTAAATATACATTAAGTATGTGTTTAAAATACACCTACTAGATAAATGCATATACAGAAAGGTACATATACAGATAGATGAATATAGATCTATATATACAGGTTTATATTGAAAAGCAAGTTTGAACCCCTAGCCAGTGACCAGTTTTCCTTCTTAACAAGATGTTTAAGTCTACCCCTGACCAAAAGCCTTACCCCATTATCAAGTCCTCCCTTTCTTACATGCCACTTTGTCCTCTCCAAGAGCATATACCAGACAAGCGGTACTAACCCCTATTTCCCACTTTTATAACTAACCAGTCATAAGCCTGTTTACTCCGGGTGGCCTCTTTATTCCCTGGGAAACTTCAATAAGTGTACTTGGCCAGAATTCCACTCTTTCATTCTGCTTCACTGTTATGAAAAACCCCAGTGCTTCTCTTCAGCGGCCTTAAGTAGGTTTATCTCTCCCCAGTAAATCATGACATCGAAATTATAAAACTCTAATTTCTCTCTCTTGATCACCATGTAGTCTCCTCGTACCTCATCTAGGTTAAACTATTAAAGAGAGAGATTACGAACTGAGGTAAAAGGACATTTGCTGTACAATGCTGGAGTTACTTTCTATATCCTATGGACATTTAACACTAATTGTTTCATTCCATTATTTTCTCTCCAAGAGCCTACCAACTGTATTTTATGACAAAAACATTGCTCAATTATTATTAAAAATCACTTTAAACATTGATACTTTTACTCTTACAAAGTATTTGTAATGAAGTGATTACTTGAAGAATATTTTAGTGGCACAAAACACTGTCATTTCTTAAGAAAATATTATGAATAATATACCCAAATAAATTGTAAAGTAGATAAGTCAAAATGAGTCCAAGGTTAAAAATGGTTTAGTAACAGGGTTACATTTTGATTAGTTAGTGAGGCACCCAAATAGACCCAAATTGTGAGTGTGTTGCTCTTCCTGATCTACCCTCAGCTGTTGTCCTGCAGGAGGTCCTATGGGGACTCTATTGATTACCTTGTGTTTTGGCTTCTGGTTAAGTATAATCAATGTGTATGTTCCCATTCTCCTTATTTGAACGTTGTGGAGTTGCTCTAAATGGTAGCATCCTTTGACCTGAGGCTACAACTTCCTTAAAGCATTCTTTTTCTTTTTACATTTTCTGTCTGGGTTCTGGTCTTTGCTTTCTGCCTTTGTCCCCTCAAAACTATGTTTTATTGAGAATTGACATCTAGCTCTTAGGATATTGCGTCAGTCCCATGATTTCTAATATTCCTATGCCTGTATAGATGACTCCTTTTTAATATTTTCCAAAATTTTCCAAGTGAGTGTGAAGTTGGTTTTCTGATTGTTGGAATCCTGATCGCCATAAAATTTTCTCTGTGTATCAGAAGGTATTATTCTAGTGTTCTTCATTAATTAGCAATCCATGGGGTTCATGAAATATGACACTAAATATTTTCCTTTCAGAGAACTTAACTTTTAACTTTTCTGCTCTTCAATGAAAAATCCACTTAAAAGAAATAAGACAGTACATGAGCTTAGCTCATCTGGCTGTAATGTTCTATATTTACCCCAGACAATTCAAACTTGAAACCATGGGTCAAATCAGAGCTTGGAAAACAAAACACAGAAATCACATCATTTTAATTTTTTTATTGAGTTCCTTTCTTGTAATAGACTCCAGAGTTGCATCTTTATTCAGCCTGAAGGGTTGTTATAAGGAAAACAAATAATACAATGTTATTAAATTGTGTTTACTGTTTTGATGATACTGACCCAGCTTAATCATTCCATTTAGAGTCTTCTTACTAGGTTCTTTGGAAGAAATATTTCTGAGTTTCCTGCTTTTTGAAAAAGAAAATCTGTATATCCTAAAAGTACATAGGGTTCATTTTAATCTTTTGGAATAAGAAGGGATCTGGAGACAGGGGAGAGAGGTGGAAGGGGAGGGAAAGGAGAAGTGAAAATGATTAAGATGATATAAACATATTTGTATATATGCAGGTCAATTCTTCAAGTTGATGTAATTATGTATTATAAATATGTTACTAAAAAGAAAAAGCAAAGATAATGTTTTAGAATTTGAAAATATTTTATCTCATTGTTTCTCGTTTTTAGTGCCTAAAATGCTTAGAAGATTGTATAATTTTTATATATTACGGATTTCTAAAGTTTATTATCTCTAATGTACTCTATAGCATCTATTCCTGAAAATGATTCTTTTACAGACACATTTACTTTCTAACTTTATATTACCGTCCGATTCCTTTAAAAATGTCTTATGCTTTTGTTTTTTGGTACTAGGGATCAAACTGTAACAGAATTATGATCCAGTCTTTTATATTCTTTTATTTTTATTTTTATTTTTATTTTTATTTTTAGACAAAGTCTTGCTATGTTGCCCATGTGAGTCTCAAACTTGTAATCATACTGCCCATCTTCCCTCAAGGCAGGGATTACAGGCATGTGCCACCACACCTAATTTGTATGGTCTATGCATGTATTATCAACTATTTATTTGAGAACTACAGCAGAGTAAAGTGTATATACAAATTAATAGAAATGCTTCATTTTGGAGTTGACTATTCAGAGTTTGGAGCAATGGGTAAAAATTATTCCCAAATATTAATCCAAAACAAAGTAGAAGGTGATCCATGAAGATTATCTACAATACACAAGTGTGTGTCTGTGCAATTATTGTACAGTCATAGCTCAGTTCACAGAACCAGTTCACAAACAGTTCTGTCTGTGAAGAGAAGCATTATCACTTCCATTTGCTCACTTCCATGGCCTTCTTCCCCAGAATCATGGAAAAAATGAAATCCATGTACCGAGATATCACTATAATGTATATATATATATCATACACCACAAAATTAACCCTCAAAGTGTACAATTCAATGAATTTGGTTATATTATAGAATTGTAGAACCATCATCAAAATCTAATTTTAGAGTATTTTTATTACCCAAAAAGAAACATCAAACCCATTGAGGGAGCCTGATCCTCTGTGTCTCAGATTATGCCAACATCAATCTAGTTTCTATCTCTACGAAGTTACTTTTTTTGATACTTTATACAAATTGAAAAATCATACTGTCTGTAGTATTCTGTGTCTGGTTTTGTAATTAAAGTTTTCAAAGAATATCCGTGTTGTAGCATTTACCAGTAAGTTTTCCATTCCATTTTTGTACTGAATAATATTCTAAAATATGAAAATACTGTATTTTTTCTATTTTACCATTAATAGACATCTGGATTTTTTTATATTTTGGCAATTATCAATAGTAATACTTCACTGAACATTTTTGTACATGTCTTTTATAGATGGACATGTTTTCGTACCTCTTGAGTATATATAACTAGGAATAGTATTTTTGAGCTATTTGTAATTTTAGTACTTTCGAAACTATCAAACTGTCAGAAACAACTTTTGAAAAATAGTTATTATCGTGCAGTTTGAACACATAAAATAGCATATAAATATAATCTACTGGATAGGACAGGGAAGTGAGTAGAAAGAATTTGCTTCTGTAGAGAGTACGAAACTATCAACCTTTGTGGATAAATGACTTCTGGAAAAACCTACAGAAAGCTTTATATAAATCATGGCACACCCAGCATTAGGGACCTCTTTCTTTCATGAAAAATGATGACTGGCTAATCAAGAGAAAGATCCAGAAAAAGACAAGCAGTGAGGGATAAGTATGAGAAGTTGAAGGGGAATTTTCATCTGTGTTAAAGTTCTGCCTCTGGAGGTCTTAAGATGAATACTCGAGGAACTGACGAACGCACCAAGAGTCAGTATTGGGCGATTGAGCATATGTAAGACCAAGCTCTGCAATCAATCTCCTATCAGTCAAAATTATATGATTTCTGCTGGCTGTCTTTTGTCTGTATTTCCCCTCTATTTTCCATATTCCTTTCAAATCTTGTAATTACAAAACCTGTCTAAAGAAAAAAAAAAGGGGAAAAATGGGAAGCTTATTAAAGACAACTTTCATTTCTTTAAACTGTGTTATCTCTCTTAAACTCAAGACACTGCACAAGTCTGGAACATGGGTTCCCCAAGTTCTTCTTGGCTAACAAGAAAGTCATAGCTTTCACTTTATCTTACTTCGTCCAATCAGTCTTCCCAAGAACACCCCAAAAACCTAGTTCTGAGATGAGACCAGATGCCACTCTTAGTCAAACTTAAAACATGTTGCTATTTACTATAGTGTATCAAAAGTTCCTGCTTATTTTGCTATGCACTGAAAACAACTAGATGATATAAAGTTACTAGGGCATCATGAAGATTCATTTCACAGAAATTTCTGTAAAACTTGACATAGTGTCCAACATTTAATTATGCTTACTATACATTCTCTCCACCAGTAATTATATAATGCCTTGACCTTGGATTAAGAAAACGGAAGGTTAAGTTTAAATTTTCTTCTTTAATTTGTATCACGTTTTTAATTATCAACATCATCACCACCACCATCATCATTTTGGAAGGCACTAAACTGTTATAGCTTAGAAACTTCTGCAAAATAACTATGTTGGAAAAAATGAACATTAATCATTTTTCTATCAACTTTTCAAGCCTGATTAAAAGACTTGGTTGTAACAGTAACTTTTTATAAGAAATTATTTACACTTGATTGAGTTGGCGATGTCAGAACCAATTATTTACCCCTTGATCAGATAGCAGTGAAGCACATCATTTTTGTTTGTTTATTCTGTCTTTCAGGACAAAGGTAATTTTCTCCCCCTACTTATAAATGGTTTAGTGATTCTACATAGCTGTCTAGTAAAAATGTAGTTCTTGACTCTTCTAGGTATTTTCAGTATTATTTTTCTTCGATCAAGTAACTATATTAAATCAGTATTTTCATATTTATTCTGATTTTTATCCCCTCTCAAATATTTCTAACTGTTTTTCTTTTTCTTAAATACAACTAAAAGTATATACAACTGGGGTTTGACGAAGTATCGACTTGTCATTTATTTTTTCTTATTTATTGCTTCATAATGATAAGATTGGTGTAGAAGTTCATAAATTTTTTAGATAAATAGTACTATCTTTTTCACTGTGCTGAGTCACAGTAGGATTTTATTATTAAACAATACAAGAAAACATGTAGAATCATTTATTATGTAACTCATACAGCATGATTTTCATTTTTGTGCAGTATGGTTTATAATTTTTATACATATGTTTTTTGTTTTTTGTTTTTTTTGTGTGGCACTGGGGATTGAACTCACAACCTTGCGCTTGCCAGGGCAGGCACTTAAGGCACTGAGCCAAACTCCCAGCCCTGATTTTTTTGAGGCAGGGTTGCACTATGTAGCTCAGGCTGGCCTTACGCTAGCGTTGTAGCCCAAGCCGGCCTCGAACTCACAACGCTCCTCCTAACTCAGCCTCCCGAGTGCTGGTATTAAAGGCGTGCACCACCACGCCCGGCTATACATATGTCTTTATGAACATATATGGTACATGTAAAATTTGGCCTGAATATCCAAAAGAATTGGATTCTCAAAGTATATATTTATACATGCCATTTTATAGCTGTTTGTAAGACTGAATTTCATTTATTTTCTCCCCTTAAAGAATAAGCAATTAAGAAAGGATTATCAAACATACTATACATAGAAGTTAAAGATCAATCATCATAAACAGCAATTTACTAATTATTTTCAAGTAATTTATACCTGAAATAAATATAATTTAATTGTTTTTTCAGAAAAATAAAGCTTGAAGTTTAATATTTCTTTTATAAAGGTACAAGTGGAGCAGTGCTTAGGTGTAAAAGGAAAAAAGAAATTGCTTGAAAACACATGAGAAGATTGGAGAGATATCCAGATAATAGATTTCTTTGGTTTAAGAATTGTTGCCTTCAAAATTCATGTGAAATCTAATTACCTCTGTAATGATACAAAGAGCTAAAACCCTGAAGAGGTGACTCTACCATCAGGGCTCTGTCCTCACGGGTGTCCTTAGCAACATTACAAAAGGAAAAATTTGGTTCCCTCTTCCCCTCTCTTACTGCTCCCCTCTTCATGCATGTGATGATCCAGCACTTCTTTCCTATGAAGAGTGTGACAGGACACTTCTCACAAGAAAAGGAGGACCTCACTACAAAGTGACAGTGCCGGCACTTTTCCTATTACATTTCTGTTTGTAAAGTTCTCTGTCCAAGGTATTTTAGTATAGCAGCACAAATTACTCGAAGACAGAGAGGGACTGTGGAAATTAGATTAGAGTCAGAGAATCAGTCATTTTATTCTACTAGAGACGCTTAATGCTACCTGCCCAGAAAACAACCCGTGTACTCTCCTCCCTGCACTCACACTTAACGTGATGGAAAAGAGAGATTTGATTCACTTTCTCATAAAAAATGAGTTCATAGGATTCTCTATTCCACATTTCATATTTTAGAGCCTGCTGGTCAAGTCTTAAAACATTAAATCAGGGTTAAAAATTCAAGGAATAAATCAATGAACATATCAAAGACTTAGAAATTATGGGATTACAGTTTTCAGTTGAAAATCAGAAAAAGGTCCTACAAAGGAGAAGAATGATTCCTGAAAAAGACAAATGTGTGAAAAGCAGATGGCAGGTAGAGAATACTTATCATTTGGCTTTGTTCTTCTTCAATTGAACAAGAAACTACACTGGGGTGTATTAGTCACACAGCGGTAAAAACATGAATATCTATTGCAAATTATGTCAAATATTATCAGTTATACATCACGTACTCTTCTAGTGAAACTTTATGTATGTTTCTATAGAAAGTCATCAAAATACCCCTTTAATTTTTTATCTTTCCTTCAAATATCATATTTTTATATGTCTTGCTGTTGAAAATATGTTTCTTTCAGAAACAGAAAAAAACTAGAAAATTAAAGGACTACATGGAAACTCTCCATCAACTTTATTGTGCTAGATATTTGTAGCACTTGGAAAATAAAAAAAAAAATGTGACTTACCCTGCATTGATAAGGTGGTAATGTATTTTGGTTGTGTTGTTTAAACAGAATAGTGATTGCTAAGGCTATAGCTGTTGTGACATTTTCTGCTTCGATGCTGAAAAAAAATCTGTAATTTAATTTCCAAGAAGATGAATGAGTCAAATTTCTTTGTTATTTTTGGTTCATCAATAGATTGACTTAACAACTGCTGGGTATTCTATTCCAGAGTGTGGAGCTCCAGGTATGTCCTGCATAAAACAATCGAGCACAGAGAAGAAAGTTAAGTCTCCAATATTACCATATCAGGCCAAAGGACATTCATTTCAAATGTAGATAAACTCATGAAATAATTGTAATTAATTATACCCTGAATTATATTTTTAAATTTAACTTTACAACATCTAAAAGTGTTAAGAGGCTATTTGGATAACTAAAACAGGAAGAGCAACAGGTTTTAGAATGTAGGTATTCTACCAATTACATCACCTCTAAAGTTGAAATAGATAAACCAATAAAACCAGGCATATTCAATTGTATGCTTTATATTCACCCATGTATAAATAAGAAACTAACAAATTAAGTTATTTAAATTATAATTTGCTCAGTTGAAATTTGAAATGAGATTTTAAAATAGTTGGTGTGTTTTGAATGCTAAATAGCAGCAGTCATTAAAGAATCAATATACTAAAAATGTCATATATATATATATCTATATATATATATATATATAATTTTTGCCTTTTGCTTCCTTCTTTTCTCCACTCCACCCAATTTCTCTTTCATTTTGAAGTTTCTTCCCATTTTACAATATCTACTGTAAATTTTGGATCTTATTTACTCTTTCAGTTTCTCTTACTTCATTGAAAAGAAAGATCTGTGCTAATATTGTTTGGACAATTAAATGCTGATATTTTGTACTCTCAGTAACTAATTTAAAGATAACAATACACATGTATTGCTAACTCCTATTAGCTTGTTATGAAATTTTATTTTATTTTTTCTCTGTTGAAAATAAAATAAAAAAATAAAGAAGTCTTTACTTTTTCAATTTTTTCTCTACTCCATCCAATGATGTTTATATCAAATTTTAATCATAAGCGAAAATATGAGAATATGCTAGCAAAAAATTTGAACACTGCGTGCAAACACACAAACATGTTTTTAAAAATTGTGTTTTTGTCTGAAAATGCAGTAGTGTGGCTTAGTCAAGAGTTGCATTCATGGGATTTTATATTTAGGTGATTCAGTTTGCACTCTGGCAATGTGGTAACAAGACAGATAAATATAACCTTGTAACAGTCTGAATAGGAACTCTATAAAATGAGTACCTTTACTATTAGTGAACAAAATTCTCTGGAATTTCAGGATATTATACTAAATACTGAAGACAATAATTATCTTATGTACCAGATAAATCTTGTCTTTGCTAAAAATCTCAATAACTACCCTACACAACCTGCAGGGATTATTCTATTTTAATGTATTATAACCACAGTTGTTCCTCATATAAATACATGGTTTTTTAAAAACCTTCATTATTTTGAACCAAAACCAGAGATATTTTTAATAAGTGGAATTTTCATGCAGCCAAAGAATACTACATTACACAGTCTTCATTACAAGATATTTTAAATTTCAGTACAATAGGATAGCAAACGTATAATGACTTTATTAAGGAAGTTAAACGGTGTCAAGATGCCACTTTTTTCTACATATGAAACAACCTGCACACTATTCATTTTTTCAGTCATTTAATGAATGTAATTAAATTGAACCAGAAATTGGTACAAATTAATTGCTTGTGTTTCTCAAGATTCCTCACACAGAGCACTATACTTCTTAAATAAAACTGTAAACAATCTCCTGGCCTGATTTCAAAATCCATGCAGATAATAGGTGAAATCCTTATTAATGTCCATATTCCTTCAATTCCCTTCACAGTAATAAGCAAGTCTTGGCAGAGTGTGTTGTAAACGCCAAATTACCCTATTCCCAGGTATACTTATTTTCAGCACCCCACAATGTTCCTCTTCTAAGTTTATTTTTTTCTGTGTGATATAAATGTAAAACAAGCTACAATAACTAAGGATTTGCTATTACTCACAAAACAGGTATGTGTAAGCAAGTTCAAATGAAGAAAATGCAATATAATCCATACTGGGCATGCTTTTACTGCCTTTTGTTATTAACATATGCAGTATTTCCAGTGTAATATATTCATCAGAATGTCTCAGAAGTCTTATGGATCCATATCACACAAAAATATTTTATTTTCAATACTGTTATAAACAGAACAAACATTATGATGATGTGCATTTACCATAAATCCTTGCTATAGTGGTCTGTAAAGAAAAGAAAATCCTCATGCACTCTGTAGACATAATATTAGGCAAATATTAAACTCTGAGAATAGTTATGAATATGAATGAAAGAAATTAAAAGGTAATTCTGAGTTTCTATGTGATCATATTCATTTTATCAGAATAACAACGCAAATTTCCTTGAAGAATATTTCATATATATCTCATAAAGATTGTGTCATAATAATGAAAGTTTAGGTCATTTCATGATCATGTTTATTTATTTTACTTTCTTTTTTCCAATCACCAATGAATTTTGAGAATCTGGAGCTTGAAAATATTTAAATTTATACTATTTTCCTCCAGAAGTCATGGTAAAATGTTTAAAAATATCACGCAATGCTATTCTTTGAGCTGGAATCACATCTTCATGAAGTATTTATAAGGTGTCCTTCAAGTACTCACTGTGTGTCACACACTGTGTGAAGAAGACCAGGTCTTCTACCTTGTGATTGCCAGGAATAAGGAGGAAAATTATATTCCTTTTTTTTGGCCTTACTGTTTTGTTGTCTTACTGAGTTCTTTTCTTTTCGTGGGGCTATAATTTGCCCATAATAAATTTACATAAAGCATTCATAAGTAACCACAAATTGGATGATGATATATGACATTCTGACTACTTGGAAAATTTCCTATTAAATATTTCTAGTTTATCATCTTACCTGAATATCATATGAAATTACTATTCTGATTTCTACCAGCACAATTTTTCAAGTCTGTGTTTTTATGCCTGCTTTTTAAATCTGTTTTGTTTTGCCTATTTTAGAACATCAGGTCAATGCAACATGGTAGTATGTGTTCATTTTTAAATACTGTAAAGTAACATTCTGCTGTATGGGTACTCCACAGACTCTTTATTTAAGATTCATCCTTTTAAATTAGAAAGTGTTGTACTCTTTATTTAAGATTCACCCTTTTAAATTAGAAAGAGTTTGCAAGGGAAACAAGTTAATACAGGATGCATAATTTAGAGTATTATATTATAATAGTCACCCAGAGTCAAACACAAAAAGTACAGGAAATCTGTCCACACACTTATATCCCCAAGACCCCAAAATTCCATCTGAGGGTCCGAATTCTACCACCATGTCTTGTATGAATTCAGCTGAAGACCTAGAGCCCATGACAATGACTCATGCAAGTCTGTTTCTTGAATCTGTGCTGGGAAGGCCCAAAGGTCAGCAGTGAAATCTAGAAGGTCTGTGCCAGTGTGATGAAGGATCTGTGCCAGTAGGTTGAGGGTTCTACACTGGAGCCAAGAAGCAATGCTCAAAATAAGGACCAGGGCTCCCCCAAAAAGTACCACAGCCATCCTCAGAGACGAGGTCCCGAGCTTCTCTGATGATGAGAATAGCCAAGTTCACATCAGGAAGCCAGAGCGACAAGTTTCTCCAAGAGACTGAGCAGCACACCATCTTCCTCTGGATGAGATTCTCAAAGTAAGGTCCAGAGCTCCCCCAAAGTGAACTGCAGTCATTCTCAGCGACAACAAAGTCCCAAGCACCTCTATGGATGAAAACAGTCAAGTTCTTAACAGGAAAGGAGCTCCACAAACTCCTCCAGGAGAACCAACAGCAGAAGGAGAGCCAACAACTCTACACTACTTCTGCATTGCTCTTTTTTACATTTGCAACAATCCTCAGGTGGGCCATCCACACCCAGCACTAGGCTGATTCAGTTCCACTGGGTGTTAACAAATTGACCCAGCAGTTTTCAATCCACCACAGAAAGGTAAGGAAATATTGTAAGCAAAGTATTTGTAAGACCAGGAGGAAACTTGACTAACAATAAAGGTAACGTGTACAAGAAGACATTGAAGTCAAACTGTCATTTCTTAGAAACAAAGGGATATAAGTGATCATTTAACTAGAAGAATCATATGGGTATAAATAAGGGACAATTTGAGTTTCTGACCAAAATTTTGCCTGAAATATAATATTAACCTCTCATACTTTAAATCATGTTAATAACTTAGATAATATCTTTACACATTATTTATTGAATGTCTTAATACTGATTTGCTAATTAACTTTATTAAGTAAAGTCCATTTTAGCCATTGTTCTCTACCAAATTATATGTACAATAACTTACTACATCTGTTGACGATGTATAAGTTTAGAATATTTCCAAAAATATAATTCTATCCAGCAAATGAATTTAAACTCTGCACATTATGAAGCCATTAAAGAAAGATATTTCTGAATCTATAATTCATTATGCATGATAGATTTGAAAACCACAATTGTAATGCAAGTTTTTGGACTTGACAAAATACTGATGATTTATTTCAGTAGATTGTTTAATTTTGTTGTTGTTGTAACATGTTTTAAAAATATGCTGTTTTATTTTAAATTGCATGGGCTTTTACAAATATTGTAATAGCAATACACACCTTTGATTTTTATTAATTGATATTATAGTAGAGAATATTATGATACAAAGAAATGTTTATATACCATAGAATATCTAGCAGTTATACTAGAATAAAGCAAATAAATGTTTGTGTGAAAAAGGTGATGCAAAATTTAAGAACCAAGAAATCTTTTAGAGTCTAATACGATTGCAGTCCTCGCTTCTTTTTAAAATCATCATTTTAGCCATTGATATTGAAACTAATTCTCCGGTCTCTGATTTTTAAAAAAATCTTGTTGTCATTCAACTGTGTAGAAAGACATCAGGGAATTATTGTGGAGAAAAAGTCAGTTCTAATTCATGTAAATCGTAAGGTTCCTGCAATACTCAGTTGTTTCTATTTGTAAGACAAATATATTCCTGAATATCATTCCTAAAGGATGTTTGCAGATTTTTAATAATAATACACTCTTAGTCCCTATGTTTTGTGATATTATTAAAAAATGTTAATGTTCCATCAGATATATTTATGATTATAGAGTATGAATATATATACATATATATATATATATGTATATATACACGATGACATTGTGTTGTATGTTGCTCATTAATTCTTTGAAAACATTTATTGAGAATATATTACATTCTAGACAATAGTAAGGCAAGTGACAAGATAACAGTGAACAAAGCAGGGGACAAAATAGTGATATGATTAATAATATGAGTTATGGACATGATCAGTAGTTAGATAATAGGAAGGCCTACAGCGGAAGAGTCTTTTTACTTTATACAGGATAGCGAAGGCATATCTCCCTGAATAAGTGATATTTGACCAAAAATTTGAAGAGACAGAACCAATCTTATGTAGGAAATGATTATGAAGTAGATGTTACAACAGATTCAAAGTCCTTGTAGTACAAGCAGGAAATGACAGGGTTATGATAAAGATTGAAGCTGAAATAATAACAAGTCAAAAGATATAATAAGAATGGTATGTGTTGGCTTAAGAAACTAAATGTACAAAGCAGTTATTACTTGATACAGGACAGAGTAAAGACAAAAAAGGCTTGAATTATTCAAATAAAGAATTCAGAATTAGACTTATTAAATTTGAGATGCTATCAGACAAATGGGTGTTACGGTTGATCCATTGTGTCAGCTTGAGAAGTGTTACCCCAGTGCCACACCACCCTGCCTTGCCGCCAGCTGATTATGGACTGAAACCGCCACAGTGAGCTAAATAAACTTTTCCTTCCTTCATTTTGGGTGTTGGGTGTTTTGTCCCAGCAACAAGTAAAAAATAACCAAGACAATGGGGGAGATGTTGACTAGGTTACTGTATGAGTCTAGAATATAAGAGAGAGAGATGGACCGGAGACAAAAAAAAAAAGCAATGATGATTGTTGTGTGGTTGGTATTTAAAGTCTGGAAAATGGACCTGCTCACTAGGGAAGGTAAGATGGAGAGGGACAGAAAAGACCTCCAAGGACTAAATCCTGGTTTGGAGACCATTATTGAAAGACTGAGAAGATGAAGATAAGTCTATGAATATAAAGGAGGCTAAAGCTAAAAGTTATGAGAAGACCACTCGATAGAGGCTGTGGTTTTGTTAGGAGACTGGAAGCCCCTACAAATCCAAGGCCGCAAGTCAACCACAGAAGGAGGATCTGAAATGCCTTAGACCCTCCCTCCATTCTCCTGTCTCATTGCATGGATTGATCCTAATGGGAATATGGAAAGGTAAAAAATTCAGTTGCAGATGCCCATAGGAGCTTATCTTCTGGGCCACATGAGAGGAAATGTAGGAGTAATTAATCTGTAAAAGAAAGAAAATCAACTGATTTAATCTGGGATGGTGTTGTTTGTAGAAAATGTGATTTTCAATAAGAGAATAGGGGATTGGGAATATACAGTCTTATAAGAGAAAAATTCTGGGGAAAAGTAGAGTAAAAGCATTAGATCAATAAATTATAGGTACTGGGATAATTCACGAATCTTTACTGGTGATAAGATGATAAGAAAGAAAGGAGTTAATAACAGCAGAGGTAAATACCTAAAATGCTTGAAAGTTAATGCTGCATATAGTTATTTTCAAGGTCTATGGTCAGATAATAAATATGTTTGTTTAAGAAAACTGGAGACAAACATAATTTGAGAAAAAAAATCTAGAATAGAAGCTAGGGTACACAAAGAGCTGGTCATGTGAAAATTGGGACTACCATGAATGAAGGCAATTGTATTGAAAAGATTCCTTTGTCAGTTTCTTTGCCAAACTGGGGGAAGTGTTGTGGAGAGTCTGCTAGCAGTGAAACAAGAAGAAAGACGTCCCCAGGATGTCATCGGTTGATGCCTCAAGCACCAAACCTGGGGAATTTTAGGCAAGAGGGAATCGAATCACCTAGAAAGGCCAGGATAACCCTTGGGTGAGAAATGTGAGAGAGCGTATCACCACTACTTAAAGATGCTGCAGGAACATTGTCCTGTGTGATGGAGATGTATCACTGAGGGCAACAAACAGATGCGAACATAGAGGAAATAAAGCTTGTACATTATGCTGATGATGGAGAGTGAATTCCAAAGGCCAAGTTTAAATGACTTGTTGAACTCGTTCTGGGTGGAACATAAAGCAAAATAAGTGTGGAGAGTTAAGTGGGATTAAGAAGACTCTGGGTTTTAGAGCACCTGTGAGAATGAGACGAACATGAGCTGTAGTTCAGAACAGATGTTTTGAAAATGAATCCTTGGCCCTGGTTGGGGAGGGAGATGCATCTGTTTGTAGTGGGAAAGAGGAAATTTTCAAATACCTGCAATGAATTTGCCTCTTCCTATTCTATTGTGGAGGCCAACAGCAGTGCTGTTGGCTTAAGAAGTGGCTAATGTTGGGGCCCTCTTTATTTATAAATAGAAATAAGGGCAGGCGAATGTGTGAGTGTTGTGAATGTACTTGTATCATTCATTTCATAATTATCTTATAGTAGCAATGCAAAAAAAAAAGTTCATGTGACATTGTTTAGGGTACATTTTCAAATCGGGTACAGATATTGCCTGGGTCATATTATAAATGATTCCTCTATGGATGTATATTAAATCACAATTATTCAGTTTAGAAATTTTATGTATAATATTTTGAATAACAGTTAAATACAACCTATGTATTGTGACTTTGGAAGAAATAATCTTGTGCCTACTTCTGATGTAATTGTCTTTGAAAAGAAAGGAAAAATAGATTTCTCGTGTGTAAGGATTTGTAAAGAGAATTCACTGTAACAATGGGTGCCTTGGGCAGGCAGGGCAAGCAATCTGTCTCAGTGATGTTCTGAGCCCTGAACAGACACTTTTAATTTTCTCAGAACAAGCCTAGGGAAAACTAAGGACAGGGAAGTCATGTCATGGACCAGGATGTTCGCTAAAATCGTATGTTCCCCAACCATATTTTTTTTCAGGAAATGAATACCCAGATGTTGAGACTTCGTACACTGAGAATAAGATTAGAAATACAAAAGTAAGGGACAAGGTACTCTCTCATGGAAGTAGGACTATGATGGAATGGGAAATTGCTCCCTTGACCACAAATACAAAAATAGGCACTTTTTAAATTATGTGGAAGCATTAGAAGATTTTTCAATTGCATACTTGAGAGAAAAACTTGGGCAAAATAGTCTAAAAATGATTCAGCATCTGGAAACTTCTGCTGATTTTTCTGGTTCTATTAGACTTTTGGTGGGGCTCAAGGACAGGAGAACAAAGAGAAAGTGGGAGAGGAGGTGATTCCTATCTGAAGGTAAAAAATTAGAAACGGTAACTGCAGCATTTATATATTTACTCTGCAACTGACCCTTTTCCTGTTCTTTAATTCAAGTCCAAACAAAAATATTTTATGGTCTATTAGCTAGGGAACTAAGTTTAGTAATCTTAGAAAATGGTCTCTTCTACTCTTGCAAATTTCATGCAATCACCAAAAAAAAAAAAAAAAAAAAAAAAAAAAAACGTTTTGTGATTCAGTTTGAATGTATATCTTTTAGTATAAAGTTAATATATTTTCATCTCACTCAATTTTACTTTTCATTGCTGTATTTATTACCATTGGAATTTATTTTCTTACATTATAATTTGCTTATTACAATTTATTTCTTCCAAAGTAAAAATGACTCAGAGGACTTTGTTTGCTCCGTTGAGTACTGGATGTTTAAGGCTTGAAATGAAGCCAGAAAGACAGTGAATGAGTGAATGAATGAATTAATTCTGCATTTTCAAACTTTTTTGTGCAGAAGTATCCTCAGGAAGGAAGCCTATTCTCTGTGTAGGATTCCCTTTAAAGAGCATCATGCACCAAGAAGTAGCTCTTCTATGTCCTATATTTTAAGGAAATGACTCTACTACAACACAGTTCAAATAAACTTAAACTTTTAAAGTAGCTTTTACAAGGAACTCAACCCAAATAAGTCTTTAAAACTTGAGAATTGGGGGATGACTTCATCAATAATTCTAAATGGAAAACAATTATGATTGAGTGCTTCAAATGTTCCTCTCTGTTGGTTTCAGAAAACAAGATAAGAGATTGGTTCCAATATTTCAATGCACAATCTGAATATTTTATTACTCAGATATATGGGATAACTATGTTCTTCAATTTATCACCCAAAATATGTATAATTCCACTACCCACTGGACCTAATAATTACTTAAGATGACCTTGATTTATGACAGTGCTGATTGTCTTTTTAAATAGAAGTCTTCAATGGTTTATTTAATGTGAAAAACCAGGATAGAGTGGAACACATTAGTTTATGTCAGAATGTTACTCAAAAAATATGGGCATAAATTGTATAATTAATATAATTGCATAAATATTGGCTTGTAAGGCTGTCATAATACACAAACAGGTTCATAAAAAGATTAAATTAGCAATTTTTAAAATTTTCAATATAAGGTAGATACTTTTTAAAAATTACCCATATATCTATAATCAAATAAAATAAGAAACATTGGGTTTATTCTTTTTAGAAAGCTATATTATGAAAGGCTTGGTATTTAAAATCACTCAACTTGATAAAAATGTTTAATATTACAAGAAAATTGAAGATAAAATTTGAGGAAAAATATGGAATCTAGTTTTGAAAACGATACTCTCAATTGCTATATTGTCTCTTGAGTTGGAATTTGTTCTAAACTTTGAAAACAAAAAGTGTTAGAGGGATTTTTTATTATCATTTGAAAAAGTCAGTACTTAGTCACAAATTTTAGGAAGTTCAGGAAAGATAAATAAATTTAACATTGCCGTCTGCATTTGGCAGCATAAACTGATTCCCCTGAAATAAACATGTTCAACAACATGACATTTACTATATAAAGTTACAAAGACAAAATATTATAATAAATTATTTTATCTTGCCAAAGTGAATTTTCCTTGAAAGCACTTCCTTTTAACTGCCTAAACATCTTTCACAATTTTAAAATGAGTGTGCACGTGCACATGTATGTTTCTTAGTAGGACCTATTCATTACCGTTACTCCGACCACTATCTTCATTTGGGTCCAAATATTTTCATATCTCCCTTTCCAGAACTAAGTCCTACAACTTGCAAATACATTAAATTTACAGTCATTCACCTAACTCTCTGGCCTACATAGCCCTCGGTTTTTTCTCTTTCTTTTTCTTTCTCTTCTTTCCTTTTCTTTCTTCTTTCTTTCTTTTTCCTTCTTTCTTCTCTTCTTCCTGTTTCTTTTATAACACTTTTTCTTTATCTACTAGTTTATTGAGGGACATCTAGGCCACTTCCAAAATTTAGTAATTATGTGTTGTGCAGCTGTAAACATGACACGCACTTATCACTGGGTTAGAGTATACTGTCTTCAATTATTTTTTGCAAGCACATGTTTTCAGTACATAATGTTTCCATTCCTTGTTTGCAGTTGGTACAGGTGCATAATACATCTTCATTTCTTCTTCATTCCATTTCCCTCATCCATCCAACCTTCCTCTAACTCTTGAGGCTTTTTCTACTTAAGAAAGACCTAGCTCCCTCCTTCTTCTTCTGTTTTCTTTTTGTTGTTTTTTTGTTTGTTTGTTTGTTTGAGACAGGGTGTTGCTATGCATTTCAGGCTGACCTTGAGCTCACTTTGTAGCCCAGACTGGTCTCGAACTCACAATGATCCTCCTGCCTCAGTCTCCTGAGTGCTGGGATTACAGGTGTGCACCACCATGCCCGAACTCTCTAATTCTCATTGTTTACTGTCTTTAAATTTTTCAGGAAGATACTTAGAAGAGGTATATTTGAATCAAAAGGAATCGCAGTATTTATTTCCATAGTGATTATACTAGTTACATTTCGTGCAACAATGTAAAGTTGTTTTTCCCTACAATCTGTAGATGTGTACCTTTTAAAAATGTTATAATGTCTCTTTCCTCTAATACTTGAATGCATTGATATATTAGACAAACTATGGAAGTAGAGATGATGATCTCACTACTATGGTCAATGATTCACTTTCCAAATTTCTCTATATTCCCCAATGTCATTAGGTTCTACTTGTTTAAAAATCTTTATGTGTAAAGAGAAATAAAATGTCACAAGAATCACAGTAGTGCCTTTTAAAAAATTGGAAATAAGTACTTCCAATGACCTCATTTTTGTTTTACATCATGTTTTAATGTTTTCCTCTGGCATATTCTTACTTTTTATTAGGATATATGTGACATTTAGTGCTACTATTTCATTCATGGTTATGAAATAATATAGAATTATGCTAGAAAAAGATGAAATTAATGTATTCCCGAGATTAATAATCTAAACAATGAGACATATTTTGAGATAGTCTTTACTGTTACTTCACTTACAGATATTTTTGCTAGACATAAAAGTCCAAGTTAGTTGTATATACTTCTACATTTTAAATATTGAATTTCACTGGTTTTTTTACTTGCATAGTTAGAAAGGTAAGTCTATTGTAGTATTTAGTCTTATTTCTCCATATGGATCCATACTACCCCACCTGTACCCGTATCTTCTAAAATATCTCCTTGCTTTGTCATGATTATAAGAGATTTTCCTAATTTGTTGGTATTTAATTTACCTTGGGTTAATTCTTTTTGAGTATCCTAGACCTGTGTTTTGTTGTCCCTCACTAACTTCAGGAAAATTTGCACTATTACTTTACTTTTTTTCTGCTTCATTTTTTCTCTTCTTGTTTTTATTCCCACCACACATATATTTTTGCCTGTTGAATTCTTGCATGGTCTTCCTTTTTTTCCCTTTTTTATATTTTGTTTTGAATGCTTCCTTTTATATATTTTAACTGATTCTTCAGTCCACTAATGAGAATATCCAGGACATTTTTGTCTATATTACATATTTTTTAAATTGCTGGTGCTTTCCATTTCATTCATTCTGCCTTTGAACCTTCCCAATCATATTACTCATCTCTTCTTTCATGCAATCTTCTTTGTTCCATTAGAACCATAAGCATATTAACCATAATAATTTCATATCCCCTCTAAGATAAGACAAATCTGTACCATTTCTGAGTTTGTTTCCAGGTTTTCATTTGACTTTTGTGTCTTTGTTTTGCCTCACTTGATAAAATGGCTTTAAATTATTTGTTGGCATTAGGACATTATAGTGGTGGCAATGAGAACAGAGGCAACTAGCTCTCTAGTGTAAGGTGTGTCTTAGTTCTGCAATGAGTTGGTCAGTGTTTTATAAACTTCAGTTTGCAGCTCAGTATTTTCCTTGGATTGTGACTTTCATGATGGTTTGGAGCTTAGCATTCTTTGGTGATTTGAGTGAGAAAGGAAGGCTAGAAGTAGCTGGAAATGAAGAAATTCCTTTTATCGAGGCGCCATAATTCTGAGATAAAGTGTTTTCACCTGCAGAGTAGTATTTTGTTAGAGATAACACTCTGGGAATATATCAGGATATTTATTCTTCACTAACCCTGTCATACCCACACAGGGATCTTTCTTTGTTCTTCACCACAGTGATATTCCCAGAGAGGATTTAGGTAAAATTGTGGGCCCAAAACAGCAGGAGTGTCTCACTCCAGCTAATCCACGTCAACTTCCAGTAGTTTAGCAATATTACAATAGAGACACTCATTGCAGTTTAGGGTTACCCTGGCTTCTTATCCAGGTCAGCAGATATCAGCTGTGAGAGTGTGTAAATACACCCATCACCTCAGTTAGTGCTTTGTTTTGTGGCAGTTTTTAGAAAGATGCTCACAAACGTCATTAATTTTACTTTGTCCAACTTTTTCATGTTGTAAGGATGAGACAGATGATTCCCGGGCTTTTATAAGTTGGATTTGAAGAAATATTATTTTTAATATTTTGTGTAATACCACCAATATATTCCTTTTTTTCAATTTCCATACAAAAATTAGATAAAACATTTGATATTCCAGTAATCTGTTGGATCTCTAAACAAATTCCATGTTTTTGAGAAAGGCTCATCTTTCTTCAAATGATAACAGCTGTTTTTTTTTTTTTCTGCAGAATTGCATTTACAAAATGAGTAAACTCATCCAAAGCCCTCCAGGTAGAGTAAGCAAGTCTAGCGTACTTTTTGCTGATAGAGCATTTTAGATAGCATATTAAATTTCTGACACAGTTTAGGTATTTTGTTCCCAGAATAAATAGTAGAAGTCTGATGTATCATGAAAAGATTTGGTCACTGAAAAATGAATCACAAAATTCTGAGTATTTAACAAGCAGCATGAAAGAAATATTAAATGAAATTATTTTTCTACCATTGGGTGGGATTGCTGAGAAAAATGAATCAATAAGAGGTGAGCATTTGGGAAACAAAAATAGGTTATGTCTTGATTTCAACTCTAATTCTCATATATTCCCACTAACAACTGAGAAGAGACTTCAAACAATTGGGAAATAAAGCTAAGATTCATAATGTTGTACTATGTCTACCCAATGCTTTTATTTACATGTGTTTGTAGAGTATTCTCAGTTTCCAAGGTTCTGGGAAAAGACAAATTTAAACAGTGCTCAGTGGAGTAAAATGTGGTTACTTGTGTGAGAAATCTGAGTATTAATCCAGCAGATTCAAATCTAGAAATTTGTCCTAAGGTAGTGATCATGGGTCTCTACAAATTTACTATAAACCAATAATAAACATTTTGTTTAAAAACAACAAAAAACAAAGGAAAGTACCAACATGTACAAGGCTAGAAAGCAACCAAATAATGGCATAACTTCATTTGAACACTAAGTAAATGTACGATTTTATGATTATTCCTATTGTGCTCTGTTTCTTTCATAATGAACACATTGTCATCTGAAGTATTAAATAATTTAGAATTACATAGCATGTCACAAACTTTCCTATTTCCCTAGTACTGTTAATGCTTTTTTACATGCCTCAAAGAATTTAAGCACTACATTCCCAAACATAAATATATTCATGTGAAAGTTTATGGCTGTTCAAATAATCATGTTTAAGTAATGAATGTACTTTAAATATGTTTTAAGTAATCATTGGCTGTGTTATTATATTGAGCACTCATTTTTCCTCATTTATCTGAATGGTTAGAGATTTCTTGTTGACTATATATATCTCTCTCTCTCTCTCTCTATATATATATATATACATACATACATACACACACACACACACACACACACACACACACACACATATATGGCTTGGTTACTTTTCTCTCATTTCTGAGACAAAATACCTGATGCCCAAAATTAGGGAAGGGAAGATTTATTTCTCTTACAGTTTTGGAGGTTTCAGTCCATACTGAGCAGAGTCCACGGCAGGGTGACGTGGCTGGGGGGCAGCTGTTTATGATGGCCACAAGCAACAAGAATGGAAAGGGCAAAAGGGAAAGAAAGCATGCCTCCTTCCAGCCCTTACATTTTATGCCAACTCTGCCCCTCAGTGGGTGCAGCACTCACACTGCCAGTCCCAGTGCTTGACAACGTACCAATCACAAAAGCTAGATTCAGCAGCCTCCATGATTTCATGAGGCTTGCGGGGGTTCACCTAGACACAAACCATAACAATAACTAATAGGAATTGTCACTCATTTAACTATTTTCATGCAGGTAGTTTAGTAAGTTCTTTCTGTTAGGTGTCCAGATCTAAATTAATCATACTCCTCCATCTCCATACCTTCTTATCTCCAAACCATAAAGCTGAAGGATGATCTACTTTCTCTTTGCAACTGTTTTACTTCACTTTTTTTCACTTTTCTTGGCTTCCTCCTTCACTTTATTTCCTATCTCTACTGCTTTCTTAGGAACACACTGGTAAATCTAAATATATATTCATATTCAAACATAATTTTCCTTTTGCAGATATTTTAAATTTATAAAACATATTGAACCCTATTTCTCATTTGATTTATATTGTTTTAAACAATACATTTTATATGTATTTTCACTCTTGTAAGTTTTGCTCATTTGATATATTTGCTGCATGGGACTTATTCAGTCTGTACAGTTATTTGTTCTTTTTGAATTGTCTACAGAAACCTGGTTATTGTAGTAGTTTATGGTGTATTTCTGTGTGGGCATGCCTTTTGTATGGTATCTGCAGGAAGAAATGACAAGTGTTTATCATTGTAATAAAATGTGAGCTGCGAATGTGGTGTTGGAAATTGTAGAGTATGTCACAAATTTGGTGGTATAAGCTTGTGTTAAAAGATAGCCAGGCTATTCACCCTGCTACCAGTAAAGGAGGAGGATTCTTATGTGTGTGTTGTTCCTACTTCTTACCGTTTCTGACACAGTGATACTTTTACTTTGGTGTGTATGGCAGTATTTAACTGATTTTGTGAATTTAATTGACCTGAAAATAAGTGAGGAAATTTCTGAATTTTGTGATTAACATTCCAGTTCATTTTCAAAGAACTGCATATCCATATTATTCCTCAGTTCTCTTCTTTATTTAATGATCAGTTTTAATTTCCTGACTTTCGGGAATAGCAGTATTTCTTCTTAATCTGTTAGTCACATGTATTACATTTATGTCAGAAGTCTTTGCATCATCAAAATTTCTTCACTTTTTATTCATTGTATTTTGACACCTGTTTAAGAAAGACTTCAACCATCTAGATCATAGTTATGTTTTCCTGAATTTTCTCTGATGAACTTGATATTTTCAGCTTTTTAAAAATCATTTAGTCCCAAACTATTTGAATTGGATACATCCTAGTTTGATACAAAGTAAAACAATCAACATTACCCTCAGATTATGAAGAAAAAAAATCCCAACACTAGTTTTTAAGTATTCCATCTTTTCTGCAGTAGTTTCGAGCCTAAAGTCATCCTTATGAAGTCTCCAGTGTAAGATTTACATTTTGTTCTGTTCGTAGTTTTCATTCTATTGGAATATTTAAGTAACTGTTACTTTAGATTTAACATCAACATAGAGTCTTCCCTAGTGCTCTTCTTTGTCATAATGGTTCTGATTCTCCATGGTCACTTAATTTTTTATACTTTCAATCAACTTCACAAGTTTGCAATATAAGCTTGCCCCCATTTAAATTATCTTTGCATTGATCAGTATGAGAAATGACATATGTTAAATTGCCTACTTTTCCACAAAGATATCCTCATTTTCTCAATTCTCTAGATAAGGCACATGTATATTATTTTTTATTTTATAGAATATCAAGAAATTTATAGGGTTTTTTACTAATATAGTTGCATTTAATTTTGTCTCATTTTCTGACTGACAATTCCTTTATGTGAACAGCACAACAAATGATGGCACAGATGTAGAGAAAAGACTTCTTGGAGAGAGGGCAAGAGAAAAAGATTTAAAGTCAGTGGATCAATAAAAAATCTAAATAGCACTTTTTCAAATGGGAAGGGATTCAGGGTTGCAGGGATCAGGAAGGGAGGGAAGGGGAAGTATATGGCAAAGGCTTTAAAATGTGTTCTCACCATAAATAATTATGTACTGCCAACATGTACTAATAAATATACGTTAATTTAAAAAAAAAGAATTTCTACACACCATTGGTAGAAATGTAAATTAGTCAGCAAGTGTGGAAAACAGTTTGAGTATTCCTGAAAACATTTAACTAGATAAATAGAACTAATGTAAGATCCAGCAAACTGGCTACAGTATATGCATACAAAGAAAGTAATATCTGCACCATGGAGAGACATCTGCCCTCCCATGTTTATTCCAGCACTATTCAAAGAAGCAGCACATAGAAGAAACCTAAATGTCTATTAACCAACAGACAAAGTGCAGCTTATACACAATGAAATACTATTTAGTCATAAATGTATGAAATTCTGTCATTTGCTACAATATAGTGGTCATGGTGGACATTAAGTGAAATCAGTCAAGCACAGTAAGATAAACACTATAACATCTCATTTCTATGTGTAACCTAAAAATGTTTATCTCATAGGAGCTAAGTAAAATAATAATTACCAAAGATCTGGGAGAGAAGGAAGAGGAGGATGGAGGATGGTGAACTTGTTCATGAACATGATGTTACAGTGTGATAGAAGAAATGAATTCTAGAGGTAAACAGCACGATAGAGTAAATATAGATGACAAGAATGCGTTGAGTTTCTCAAAATATAAGAGTGGGTTTTGAAAATATCCACCATAAAGAAATGATAAAAGTTTATGGTGATGGGCAAGCTAGTTACTGAGTTGATCATTATTGTACATATAAATCAAAATGTTAGATATATATATATATATATGTTTATGTAAATGTTGTGTTAAAAAGTAAAATTAATTCATTAAAAACAAGTAAGTCTCACATATAAGGCTCACACTTTGATTTATAACCAGTGGTCATTTATTTATTCCTCAAGTCTTTATAGTATTTTGGGTTCCATGTCCTTATCCTCTCCTCTTTTAACCCTCGACCCAATTAAGCAGCCACTTGTTTTGGAAAACAATGATTTGATTTGACCTTAGGTGTCAGTATTCCTTCAATGTAAGAACAAACAACAGGCAATATCTTCTCTAATGATATTATCTAAGTAAAACCAAACAAACAACAGAAATTCAAGACATTTACTTCAGCTGTCTTGACCTACAATGTTCCTCTTTGAGAGTTGGTCCTACTTCTGTTTATTTGAAACCTCGATTGTTATTGCTCATTTGAAACCTGGATTGTTTCATCCAAAATTATTTCTCTCAGTGGCTTATTTCAAATTATATTTGATGTTTTACCAATGTGCTGAAATCAGGAATGGGGTCATTATTATTAGTTTACTTTTTCTATCATATAAGAAAACAATGATATGAGACAAATCAAAACTGTTTTTTTCTGTTGATCTTAATCATTAATACGAATACCTAATTCCCTCACTTACAAAAATATATTCTAACCTAAAACATATTAAATGTGCCTCTAATTATATTTTCATGGTGAGATAATATTCTTTAGAAAATTCCCTATTCAATACTGTACAGATTTCTAAAGGATTTCTAATTACTTATTTAATTTCACTTCCTGCTCTGTGTGCATTTTTGAGTTATTAGTTATATAATTTGGAATACTCAGAGCCTTTGCCAAGAAATAAATTCAACTTTCCCACTTTCCTTAATTAATATGTACAAATGAGATGTGCATTATTTCTAAATATTTCTGCGTACTGGACTGAGTGAGTCATTGCTTTCAGGTGTTCCTTTGCAATGCTTTTGTTCCTTCGGTTGTATAGCAAATATTGTTGACAAAACTTTAAGGAAATTCAAGTAGCTAAAGTGTTTGTTAAAAACATTGACCACTTTTCCTCTCATCTCTATTGTGTTAAATTGCATTTTTAAAAAGTTTAAGAAATCTTTCCCTTCTCAATTATATCAGACTATGACAATTCTTTAAAGTTTAGTACACAACTCAAAGTTCATGTTACATTTCGAGAAAAAGAAAGGGAGATTAATGAAGTCAAACTCCTCATTTTAGGGAAAAAATGGAGCCTACTGAGAAATGTTTCTAAATGGTGCATAGCTGCTTTATGAATCAAACAGAACAAGTTTGTGTAGGGTTATAAAACAATTAATGTTATTCATTGGGCCTGGAGTAGCAAAGTGAGAGTTGAAAACTAATAGCATTTTATCACTGGAAGTAGCAGGAAGCAATAATGTATTTGTCATTAAGATCTAACAGCAAATACAATTTATTGATGAAAGTTTTTGTTTTTGTTACGCTGGTAGAAAAAACAAAATGTGTGAAGAATTAATTTTCTGGAAATCATGTCAACAATGAAGACATTTAAAAAGATAATAAAGAACCAAAAAAAAAAGAGAAAGAAACTGATTTAATGCTTAGTTACAACTGAATTAGAAGAATAAGCTAATATAGTCAGTATAATTCTGAATTTTTAGTTTTTAATGAATGAAGTACACCATAATCACTAGATATTTTAAAAATACCTTTAAATATATCCTCGTTAGTTTATAGGCTACAACTTACAATGACTGGCTTCATTTACATTGTGCAGCTTACTGGGTAAATTACCAGAAACATCAAAAGAAATTGAAACATCCAATAATAAGTGAATATAGCAGACATTACTAATTACCAGAACATTTTCATATTGAAGCGATTTCATTATTCACTGGGCAAAGAACATGAGGTCAGATTACACATTTCGATGGAAAGAATGAAAGGGTTTTAATATTAAACTAAGAAGTGAGCCAGATGTGGTGGCATATCCCCATAATCCTAGAATCTTGAAGGCCAAGGCAGAAATATATCAAATTTGAGCCCAGTCTTGGCAATCTCATGACTTAGTGACACTCTGTCAGAGTAAAACAAAAAATGGTCAGAGGATGTAGCTTAGTGCGAAGGCTCTGTGTTCAATTTTAATATCACAAAAATAAAAGTGAAATATAAAAACAATAAATAATAAAATAAATGAAGAAATGAAATAAAAGGTTTCAAAAGAAATGGATGGAAAAAAATCACATATTTATTACCTCAGTGTATCATGAGGCAGAGTTTATAACTCGATTGAGTATTCAACTGCTTGTCTAAATATGAAAAGCTTGAGCTTATCATTGCAAAAGAGACTTTTGGAGCAATATAAAAATGTGTTAAATGCTGCCAAATCTAGATTTCAACTCTCTATAACTAGATTTTTTTATGTTATACAGTAGCATAATTTGACAAAGTGATAATAGGCTTCAGTGAGAAGAGAACTAAATTATGTTGCTCTGAGTAGAAAATCTCATTTGAAGACTCAACTACTCTCCTGTTTAGCTAGCGTATTATACCTTAATGAGAAACAGGCACTCAGATGCCAATCAGCAAGTCTAGACACTATTTCAATATCGTGTGACCAGATGAGAACTCTAAATTTGATTCTCATGTTCTGAAAATTAATATTGAACATTTACAGTGGATTAGCCCTCTGCATACTTTCCCTGTCCTGCTCTGAAATAAAGGTAATAATATTTCTTTCTCTGTCCTTCCACAATCTTACCTATAGATGCTTTGATACCAGCATGCTTCTAATTATAGAATTCACTTACTTAGACTCTGACCAGTGGCTTCCATTTGCTCTCAGAACACAGCTGAAAATATAAATATTTTTCACAAACTTTATCATTGGTTCCCACTTAATTTTTTAGATTTATCTTCTACCTGAACATTGTAATTATATTGAAAATATTTAAACACTAGTAAAACACAAGCATGGGTACAAATGAGTATACTCAGCCAGGTATCATCTGTTAGAGCTTGGATGGCTGAAGGTTTATTGGTAGAGATAGCGAAGCACAGGTTAAATGTTCTTTGCTTCTCTTTCCTCAGATATCCTTTCTTTCCTACCATAGTCACAGAAATACTTGTTCTAATTCACAGTTGTGTTAAACTCTTTCTATTTTGGGGGGCGGTTATGTTTGTTTCATCTTTCAAGAAATTTCTCCCCTTATCTAATATTTTTATCCAGTTAGTACAGCTTTCACTGTATGTTTCCAGTTATTGTACATTGTACTTTGGTTGCACAAAACCACTAACCTCATTATATGTATTTTAAGGTAATTATTTAGGATCATACTATTTCTCACTAAAACATTGTTTTTCATACAATGAAACTATAAAGTCCTGGGATCCTAGTAACCAAATATTCCAATTCTTGGAATTCTCTCTGCAACTAATGTGTCAGATTCTCTTGCTATGGCTTAAGTATCTATGATGAAAACAATTCTTGGTAATTTTTATGCCATTTACAAACTAAGAACTACTCTGTGAAGATAGAATTTATACCTGATTTTTTTCTTTTATTGTATACCACAAAACTCATACAAATCATAGCAAATAATTGATGTCTTTAATTTTTTGAATAAATGAATGAATACAAAATATTTCATTGATATGTATTTACCTTCAAGTGTTAGCTTGTGAAATTAGATGATATAAAATTATCTGGTAATAGAGCTAACATATGAATTTATTAAAACCTTTATTTTGTCATGAAATAATCACTAATGTTGAATCTTTTAAATGAAATCTTTCCCCATTACAAGATCTCTGTGGGGTTGATGATACTAGGTACTTCTTACATAAATCTTTTATTACTCATGTTCCTATTTTTCATATTTTATTGTATTTAATTGTTACTCCTCTCTTATTAACTCCTTATCATGTATGTCGGGCTTACTGATTCACACTGCTTCCTGAGGACACAGGTAAATCTTCGGTAGCCTCTCAATTCTAGGAAAGTTATAAGGCAAACAAGTAATATGTAAAATAAATTAAAATTCCACACCAATGGTCTGATAGTCAAATCAGATGACTATATTTTGATGATGTGTTGATACTTTTATGCTTACAAATTTATAAATCCAAATATCACATCAGTTCCTGAATCAACTGAACTTGGAGTAATAAAATCAATAACTGAATCTCATAGACTGTTTTGAGTTAAAATTAGAGTTTTAATTAAAATAATGTAAAAAGCCTTCATAAAATATAACATTTTGATGCTTAGAAATGACTATGTTTAGTTATCATTCAATAAAACCATACAAAGTACCAATAAATCCAAGAGTAAAAGATTTGGAGATTTTCTATTTCTGAGAACAGCAGTGTTAAAATGACAAAACATCAGGTAAGAAGGAGTGAGTGAAATATTCCCCAAAGATTCATGTTTTTAGAGCTTTATCTCTGCATTAGTTACCTTTTCTGTTGTGGAAACAAATTACCTAACATATACAACTTAAAGGAGGAAAGGATTCATTTGGGGTATAGTCTCAGGGGGTCAGTCAAAGGTTAGCTGAATCCAAGGCAGAAACAGCATGACAGAAAGGCACACTGGGGCAAGGCTGCTCACTTAATGGTGGCTGAGAAGCAGAGCCTGAAGACATTGTCAGAGAAGTGGCTGGGAAGGGGATATAGGTAAACACACCCAGAGGCATAGTTTACTATTCCCCAAAATAGATTGAAAAACAATCCAGTTGCCAATTGAGTTTAACTCTCACATTCCACCCCATGCTCACACTCTAAGACTCTCTTTAAATTATACTTAATTGTCAATAAACACAAGGTCACAATACCACTTAGTCTGATATAATGATTCCATGTACAACTGAAAGGTCACTGATTCCTTCACCAAAGTCTAAACAGCTTCAGTATTGCACAAAAGATGTGTTCAAAGTCTCCACTGATACTCAACGCAGACACTTAAACCCTTAAAATTCAAAAAGCAAGTTACATAATGGTATAAATTCCTATTTTATTAGAGAGAAATTGTGGTAAAGTAAGGAACAGGACCAAAGCAAAACCAAAATCTAACACTGCAAATATTAAGTTCTGCGTTCTTTTTCTAGATAGTCGAGAAGTGAGTTTGAAATGGCGTGGGTGGTCCCATCACTATGACCTTGCCAGTGTTAGCTCAGTCTCTCTCGGGTAGTTTTGCTCTTGGCCTGTGGTTTTCCTCAGCAGATGTTCCATGATTCTGGCATCTTCAGTGTTCTCAGATCGCCACAGTAATTTCAGCTTCATTCACACATCATACTCTTCTAAGTTGCATCTAGCCTAGCCTACCAATTCTTTCTTTGAAATTTGGGTATTAGTATCAGCGACCCTTTTACTCTGAATGCCTGAACAGTCAGAACTACATGAAAGATAACAAGGTCTGCTGCCAGCTTGAGAAGTAACCCCCATGGACCAAAACTGAAGCACCCTCTGAGTACTTGGATACCTGTAAATATTTGAAATTAATCTCAAAGAACCAATTCATTAGATGGCCCTTCTCAAGTAAGGGGCCCAGTGGCTCTCTTCCTGAATGAAATGCTTATACATCCACCCTGATCCTGGAGTGGGTGGGATCTTTTTAATTTCTGAGTTGCCTTTAAGACTTCTCATGTTTTGTTCTTTTTAAAAGTGTTTGATTTTCTTTTAATGAGACTAATCATTTCAGTAACAAAGCTTCTTTTAATCCCAACTTCAGATGTGGCTCTCTTCAGATTCAAATTTGAATATTTCTCATCATTCTGCTCTTTTTTTTGCTTCTAAGTCTCACGATAAGTATACATAAAGAAGCCTCAGTACTCATGCACACCATTAACAATGAGTTCTGTGGAAATTTATCTTAGTAGTCAACTTGATAAGGTTGAGGGAAGCTGAGAGGATTAGCAAAATTGACTTCTGGATAAATCTGGGTGCACCATAGAGGTGTGACCTTGGGTAGTATTTTGAGCTCAGATCTCTTCCTTCCTGTACCTCTGGTGTGCTTCCTGGCTTTTGTGACCTAAACAAGCATTGCTTTGCCATGCCCTTCTACCATGAAGTCTTTGAGATGGAGTGTTGGAGTACCAGTAATTGGAAAGCATGTCAATACACGCACCCTTGAAATTTCTTCCACTGGATCAATTAATCCATAGCCTTTAAACTCATCTTTCCACAGTATTTCAGGACATAGGCAAAATATAGACAAGTTCTGTTGCCATAATATAAGATGTCAGGTCTCTAACCCAAATCCTAATGGAATCTTCATTCACAATTGAAAACTCACGAACCTCCCTTTCACTCTGCTCATTATTATCAACATTCTGATCTCCTGGCTCTAACCAGAATCTCTAATCAGCTATGTTTTCAACATTCTAGACTGTTTCTAACCTGCTCCTCCAATATTTTTCAGACTCTTTCTACAAACTAGTTCCATGAACTAAATGGTC
>RJWM01013337.1:0-54379 GCA_004363535.1 Dasyprocta punctata
GGATGTATGCTTTGCCAGTTTTCTAGGGGTCTCTTAATGAAGTCAAGTTGACAGCCAAAATTAACACTTACAATTACTTATACTAAAATTTATGCATCTATTCTCTAAAATTCAACTTTAAGATCATATGTTTTTTAAGAGAAAAAAGACACATATAAGAAAGTCAAAAGGCAAGAGACAAACAAATGACAACAGCAAATCCACAACAGTAACATTATAGGTTTACAAGATGATAGGAACTTGACAATGATTGCAATATTGTGTACCATTACCTCCAACACGGTTATTTACATTAACAGATATAGACATGTAAAACTGATCTAATCATATGAGTATTAACAAATCTTTCTCAATAACTAATACATTCAGCTGTATAGTTGTAAGATCATATATTTTTATTTTATAAATATGGCAATACTACAGAGCCTCCACAGCACTTTCAATTGTGTTAAACTTTTTCCTCTGCTCAATCTTGATTTATTCACTCCTTCATAGCTGTCTTTTCCTTGAACTCTCCTAAATAACCTTACATCTACAAATCATCATATGAGGGCCTATTTTCTGAAAAAACTAACACAAGACAATAGCCTTTCATACTTTTTCATGCTTCTACCTACAGGATTTAAACTCCCTGGCTTCCTGCTTAGCAGAATGTCAATGCAACTAACTTCATCAATCCCTTTTATGATCTTTCTGCAAGAAGCACCATTGCTTTTCTCTCATCACATAATCACAAAGGTACACAGAGCTTCAGCTTTTATAAAGTTTTGCAAGCAAAGAGCTGCTTAGTCTGTGCACAACCATAAATAAGTTTGAGTCAGAGAAGATTTAAGAAAAATATAAGCTAGCTTGTATTTAATATTTATGGGTAGTGTTATTGTAATTCTAACTAGTATGGATTGTCTATAATCTTATAGAATTTCAGAGCTAAAGGGACTCTCTCTTATTTAATGTAAATCTCTTTTTTCCCTATATTTCATGAAGGATTGTCTAGGTAACCTGTTTTCAAGACAATGGAAATGCTTTTGTTGAAAATAGTACAAAACTCCAAATAAAGAATAAATATATTATTTTTATCATTCAACATCCCTAAATGTAATAAATACTGAAATAAATGGAAGTGATGAAATAAAAAGGCATTTTTAGAGATCAAGTGATTCTCAAATAGTTAAATAAGAAACCAAAATTGCTGTGGAATGGGGTGTTGTAAATCATAGGCTACATTATTACAGCATTCAGAATCACTTTTACATAGAAAGCATTTGTATACTTGTATTTAGAGATGGGGTTAAATTTTCTAGCTTAACAAAATGTTGAACTGTATACAGAGTTCACCTCACCAAAATGCCTGGGAAATGTTGAAAAAAACAGGAGGCGAGTCAGACTTAAGGCCCTTCACTGTGAAGATAGGTTACGTACTGCACATATTTTGGAACATTAATGGGCTAGGTTTATTGGATCCCTTTTAGACATTCAGCTGCTCTCAAATCCAGTGAGGATGTATTTGTACCTCTTCTAGATAAAAAGAATGCCTTGCTCCATACTTGGTGCTCACTTTTGGCTTTTGAATAGGTCACACTAACAGCTCTAAAACTCATAACTTTCTTCTCACTAGGGGTGCCCAATGCATTTAACTTTTCTTCTCATAGTTCCTATTTAACTCTTTATTTTTATGCACCATTAAGTCTGACTCATCTTCTGACAGGGACTTCTATCTAAATTCTTCTTTGGGCCTCCTTTATTCACATTTTCATTATTTTCCCTCACAGTAACAGTTCTCTTAGATCAACTCAATTTCACTGGAAAATTGAGGTTTTCTGTGGTTAGTTCCTTCATACTACCGGGTTCTGCCCTTATAAAGCAGGCAAAGAAGTTTAAATTCTTGACAATCAGTGGCATAATTAACTAAAGGTGCTTGAAATAGCCTTTGTGAGCTTTTCAATAATAATCTGTAGTTACAAGAACTGTAGACAGGTATAATGGATCATCTTTGCACGTTGAATTATAAACTAGGATGTGTTAAATATAATGTGGCATATCCTCCCCTTTCATTTTTACAATATGTATTGTGTGTGTGTTTTTTTTTCCTAGAAAGCGAGATTTCTTTTATATTCCTTAAAATCACCTAATATAACATTCTGTACATTTTGTGACATAAACTCTCACTATTTGTTATTTGCAGCATAGCATCTTTAAGATAAATGTTTTTATATATTTTTTACAGATTTTATCTTTTTTTATTTTATTTTATTTAAAAGAAAATAGACACAGAAGATAGAAACAAAAAGCATGAAAGACAAACAACAACAACGACAGATCTGATACAATTACACTGTAGGTTTACACTCTGAGGTGGTTGAAGTTTGACAGTAGTTACAACATTACATATCGTTGCCTTCATAGGGGTTGATCATACTGACAGACATAGACATGCAAGGGGCAAGCAGTGGCCATTGTTAATCTATCATCAGGATTTGAGTCCTGTATTGTTTTCATTGAGCTGTTTAGTTTGGTCTTATTCTATTTTGTTTTGTCTAATTTTATTATATTTGATGGCATAGATAGCTATTTCAGAGATAACAAAACACATTATGGTAGCCATTGTTGATATCTGATCACCTTGTTTTGAAACCCTACATTGCATTCATTGTTTTGTTTTGAGTGATTTTATCCTATTTTGGTTTGTTTGATTGTATTATGACTGATGATATAAGCAACTGCTTAGAAGATAACATGAGGCATTATAGTAATCAGTGTTTTTTTACTATGTATTGCTTCCATTGTTTTGTTTTTCATTGGTTTTATCCTGTACTATTTTGTTTGATTGTATTGTGCCTGATAGTATGGGCAATTATTTTGAGGATAACAAGAGGCATTATAAGGGGAAAGGAGGAAAGAAGGAAGGGAAAAGGAAAAAGACATAAATTTGTATATAGGTATACATAAGATCGTTAAAATGACTATACTACTAAATGCATTAGTTATTGAAAAAGAACAGTTAATACTTATATGATTGATCAGTTTTACATGTCTATATCTGTTAATCTAAACAACCCTTTTGAAGGTAACGATATGCAATATTACACCCATTGTCAAATTCCAATCATCTCACTTTGTAAACCTATAATGCTATTGTATTGGATTTGTTGATGTTTGTTTGTCTCTTTTGCTTTTTGTTTTTCTTTTTGTGTTCATTTTCTCTTAAATAAAAAAAAATCTGAAAAGGGAACAACACTTTGTAATCTGAAGACATCTAATGTCAAAGATGAAGAGATCTCAAAAATTGCCAAGAGAGAAAAAAGCATAATATACAAGAAGAATAAAAATAGATCATTATCAAAAAAAATATATAATGTGGCAAAGAAAGCAGAAGAAAAAAATCAGAATGCAAGAGACACATTACTCTTACTATACCACACCATCACACCATATATACATGTAATGAATATGCTTTTGTTGAGAAAGAAGATATAAAATTCTGGTTATATATATGATTTTAATAGTGTTTTAATAGTATATCCAGTACTATTTACAGGTTTTACTTAGCTAGTCAATAATTCTGACAATATGACAAATTAGGTAAAACACTAAAAACTATTGGGTTTAATAGTAAAATGATTCTTTAAATTCATAGCTGAGCTAGAAAGGTGACAAAAATCCTCAGAGGTGAAAAACTATGAAAAAGAAATAAGCTTAGAAAATTTACTAATTGCTGATGTCAACATCTGAACTGAGAGTATCTGCCAAAGGTCTAAAGCCTTTGGATTTTAACAAGCCTTTTGAGAGGCAAACTGGCAATGCCCAAGGCCTACAGAGCATGAAAAGTCAGAAAAGATGGCCTACATAAAACTAGGAGTTTGAAAGATAGCAAATTTGTTGAAAAAGTAAACTAAACAAAAATACCACGTTTTAAAAATTTTCCATGTCAATTTTTGCTCTGCATAGTAGAAAAAAATCATTAAAATTCTTCATGAAAAACTTATACACACATAATTTTTGCAGAGATTTACATTACCTGTGTGATGCCAAAATACATTTAATGTGGTCTGTGTTAGTTATACATCAGGCCGTTGACACAGATATAGACAATCTTTGCAAAATGCACAACTATCACTCTCAGAGGATTCCTACAAATATTTTCCAAGATTCATGAGTTAATGTCGACTTCTACTTTTTGCCAATATGAAGTAATTTTTTTGGACCTATTCTCATACCCTGAGTGACGACCAAGTTAACAATCATTGTCAAGATTTTTACGTTGTGTAACTTAAATAATATTATTCATAGAATGAAGCCTGTGCTGATCAGCTTTTCATCACTGGGACCAAATGCCTGAGAGGAACAGAGGCAGGAAGATTTATTCGGACTAACAGTTTCAGAGGTTTCATTGCTTCGTTGCTTTCATGCCTCTGGCAAAGCGAAATCATCACAGTAGCAAGGCATGGAAGAGGAAAGTTTCTCACCTGTGGCAGCAGCAGAGAGAGAGAAAGTGGGGGAGAGTCTAGGGCCCAGAGATAGTCACCTACATCGTATCCCTATGAAGCCTCACCTCTTATTTCCATAGCCTTCTAATATTGCCATCAAATTACCATCTTGCCAATAGATTAATACATATGATGAAGTTAGAGCACTCATGATTGAATCACTACTCCAAAAGCCTATTAGCTGGAAACCAAGACTTTAGAACATGAGTTTTGAGGGATATTTTAAATCCAAACCATAATGTGTATGTTCTTATTTGAGTATAACTTACAAGAGTGATATTTTACAGTAACAAGTTATAAGATATAGTGAAATAATAGCATATTAAATAATTATTTGAGAACTTATTTAATACCGTAGTACATTAGATCAGGAAGTTCCTTACATATGTCATGGATTTTTTTTAAATACTACATCTTCAGAATTTATCACAAGGCCTGTTTTAAGCACTCAATAATATTTGTCAAATGAATAAGTGAATATGCTAAGTATGCTTTTCAGAAAAATTTAGAAGGATTATAGAAAATATAGTCTCTAGATCTCACTGGTTTAAAAAAGACATTCCTCATAAGTTCATCAGTGGTTTGGGTAATTATTAAAGACAGCTGTCATCTATACATTAATTTAGGAATCCAAATCATTTAAGTATTCTTGATCCATTATGTCACACATGTGACTTTCTCTCTGATTAACATGTCAGGGAAGAAGAGATATGGAGAATGGACCAGAGTCTTTTTATGGCTTTAGGCCAAGAAAGAACACATATAACTTCATCCCACATTTAACTGGTTGAAACTAGTTACATAATTCTCAGTAATTGCAAGGGAGGCTGGAAATTATAGCGACAGAAATTTACTAGTTGATTTGCATCATTATTTCTATCTCCATATGTATATATGTTTATACAAAGGTTTATCAAGTGAACAAATGAATAAATGAATGAATAAAGATAGAATTAGTGGAATATGTTTACAGCAATACAAATGTTTGACAGTTGACATTACCAAACAAATTCCTATTATCGCCAACTCATTTTTAAAATTAGTATAAGTAATGATTGTTTTCTTTTAAAGTCTTGGTTACATTCTTCTGTTTCTATACTTTTAATTATTTTTCTCTTGGTTAGTACATAATGATATCAGCATTTTTCATCAATATATAACTGTCTTTAAAGACCTAGTCTGCATGAATAAGCTGCTTTAATGATGGTCACTTTCATCCTTCTCCATTCAAAGTTCACTTTAAAAAGTAATAATGTAGGCCGGGCGTGGTGGCGCACGCCTTTAATCCCAGCACTCAGGAGGCTGAGGTAGGCAGAGTGTTGTGAGTTCGAGGCCGGCTTGGGCTACAACGCAAGCGCAAGGCCGGCCTGAGCTACATAGTGCGACCCTGCCTCAAAAAATCCAGGGCCGGGAGTTAGGCTCAGTGCCTTAAGCGCCTGCCCTGGCAGGCGTGAGGTTGTGAGTTCAATCCCCGGTGCCGCAAAAAAAAAAAAAAAAAAAAAAAAGTAATAATGTATTGTCATCTCTCTTTTGACTTTCAGTCTATGAACCCCCTTTTGAGTTAAGTGTGTTTCTTGTATAAAGCATATCAATGAATCCTGTTTCCTGATGTGACAGGGAACCAGAAAGAAGTGGGGGTAGCTTGCCCATTAGCTGCATAGTGGACAAGAAGGACATGGCATTTTTATACAATGGAAAGCTACTCAGCTATAAAGAAAGATAACCTCGAGGCCCCTGTAGGTAAATGGTTACAACTTAAGATCATGCTCATGGATGAAATGATCCAGAGTCACATGGGTGGACATCATGTTGTCTCCCTAGTATAAAAAACAAAAAGAGTTAGTAAGATTCAAAATACACAATACAAATTGTAAAAGTGAGAGAGGAGGAAGCGTCTAAAGAGGGAAGGCGGTGGCCATTTTGAATCCTGTATTGTTTTCATTGTTCTGTTTGGTTTTATTCTGTTTTGGTTTGTCTAATTTTATTATGTTTGATGGCATGGACAGCTATTTCAAAGATAACAAAATACATTATGGCAGCCATTATCGATTTCCTATTACCTTGTTTTGAAACCCTGTATTGCTTTCATTGTTTTGTTTTGAGTGATTTTATTCTATTTTGATTTCTTTGATTGTATTATGTTTGATGATATAGGCAACTAAGAAGATAACAAGAGGCTTTATGGTAATCACTGTTGTTTTACTATTGTTTTGAAGTCCTGTATTGCTTCCATTGTTTTGTTTATTGATTTTATTCTGTACTATTTTGTTTGATTTTATTATGCCTGATGGTGTGGGCAGTTATTTTGAAGATAACAAGAGGTATTACAGTAGCCATTATTGATTTCCTTTTATCTTTTTTTGAAGTCATGTACCATGTTCATTGTTTTGTTTTGGTCGACCCTTTTGTTTTATTTTATTTGGTTTTATTCCCTTCAAAATAAAAAAAAGAGTAATAACACAGGAAACAAGCAGCATATGGTCTTCTTTGATGACCACATTTACAAGAGAAAGTTTTTATAGATTTATTATTTGGTCTCAAATTATGTTCTTTTCTTAAACAGAGACTTTGAAACTTAGCTTCTTAAAGTCTTTGACTACCAACTTGTTTTTCTAGACAGAAAGTATCTGAACCATTTATTCTTTCAGTAATTAATTTTTGTTGCTTAAAGAGGAATAAAAGAAGTATAGAGAAGGGCAGAGAGAAATTAAGAATTGCACATGTTATAGAAGGAAAGAAATTCTAACTGTGGTATTAGAAACAAAATGAAGTGAGATTATTACATATTAATAGAAAGAAAATTTTTAACTTACACTTTTGGCATTTTGGCACAGTGTATTATGAATGGTAAATCCAGTATTGTATTTCTGAGTTTGAGGTACCTGAAACTTTGTAATTCCCTTGAAGTTAATTGTTCTTCTCAACATTTCAAAAAGTGTTGATGGACATGTCACTTTCCTCTAATGTTATATAAACTAAATGTCCCAAATCATTTGCTTTTGAATATAATTGGTGCTCTAGGTTAGACATGTTTTGTTCTCCAGTGGTTCATTTTTGGAGGCTTGGTGTCCAGCCTTGCAGTATGAGAGACAGCTGTAACTAGCGAGAGGTTTTCAGGCAGTAGGGGCATTTATTTTAAAGAAAGAATTAAGGGAGTTCCCTTGGAACTATTTTCTCACTCTGAATTTTTATATGGCCCTGTGATTTCTTTTCTTTTCTTTTTTTGGTGGCACCAGGGATCGAACTCACAGCCTTGCACCTGCCAGGCAGGTACTTAAGTCACTGAGCCAAATTCCCGGCCCTAGTTTTTTTGAGGTAGGATCACACTATGTAGTTCAGTCCGGCCTTGTGCTCACGTTGTAGCCTAAGCCAACCTTGAACTCACAACGCTCCTCCTACCTCAGCCTCCCAAGTGCTGGGATTAAAGGTGTGCGCCACCACGCCCGGCAGCCCTATGATTTCTTACTGCCACTTGTGCTCCTTTCTCTATGACACCATCTGCTATGAAGCCTTCATCAAAGCAGAACTGAAACCAGCACTATGCCTTTAAACCTCCAGAACTGTGGGCTGAATAAACCTCTTCTGTTTATTATGTAGCCAGACTCAGGTGTTTGAATCTAATAAATATGAGTATAATGAATACTGGGCTATTATAGATAATGTAATGATATTGGTTACGTTAGCATGAGGCAACCAAAGAAATGGGACAAGCCATACTGACTGGATTATTCATCTAGCTTAATTGCTAGTCTAATTATTCTTGGTAATTTGGACAATGAATTCTAATGATCTTCTGTTTTTTCATGAACTAAGAAGGGATTTTTAACAATCGCATATAAGAGTTTTGGAGATTAGTGAGATGATGCATGTAAACTACTATATTGCTAAGTGTTGACTTTAACATAAACTTTGAGTTAAAAAAATCACAATTGTAGCTAATGATTATAAATTATAGTAATAAAGGGTCAAACAGTCTGTAAGTTCAACTTCTTTAGAAAAAAGTAGTCGTAAAAATTTATTTTTCAGCCATTGAAAAACAGTTCTTTAGAAAATGTGATAATTCAGTTTGGATAGAGAAAAAGTTAATTTATAGCTTTCTATAAACTCAAAATGAAAATGTAGACATTTCAAACAGGCTGAGTGTGAAACATAGTGTATATTATGATCTTCATGTAGTGACACTTTAAGGGAAAACAGAAACAAAAACAAAAATATTAGATTAGAAAACCTGTGTTATAGAGGCCAGTCGATGTCCTGCAGGCTTTCCCAATGTCTGCGTATAGAAAGAAGTTATTGAAGAAAGACTTTTTCCAACCCTTTCTCAAAGCTTCTTGAAGCACAGGTATGTATTGGCTTGTGGAAGTTCTCTTCCTTGGGTCTCTTCCCTCTGTGTATTTTTATCTCATCACATAATTTCAAAAAAATATGTCATATTGATTAATTACTTCTCTACCAATTTTTATACAAAGACACATTCTGGTGTACAAGGGGTTAGAATTTATTTGAATAAATAATACCATGTTTGTAACCCTTTGTACTGGCATCTGCTTTAGGTGGGAAAAATGAGGTTTAGGGTATTACCTTACAAATCTTTACAATAAAACATATTCAAATAAATTGTAACCCCTGTGTATCAGAATGTGACTCTGTGGAACTTTGAAGGGACGCATTCCACAATATGGCTATGAATTGGTGATGTAAGAAAAATTCACCAATAAATTACAACTGGGAGTATCCTTTTGAATCGTATAACACAGTTCTCTTAATTTTCCTATAAGACCAAGAGATGAGGAAACTTGTTTGATGTCATGTTGTTAATCACAGAATGAGACCAAAATTAAGGTATGTGTACCAAAGGGTCACACTGTCCTAAGCTTTGAGTCTTAGGGACTTGAATGCGTAGGTTTAAGTCCCAAGTGAGGATCTCATCGGAGAATGTTCCACTGAAAGTAGTGTACTCAATACTATCAACCATAATGGAATAGAACTAAGCAATACCAAAATAAATAACACTCATCATTTTTTGGCCCATATTGTATCATACATCCCTTATGCCATGACACATGATCAGTAAGAAGTATTAATTGTGGAACAGAAGGGAAATAAATGGACAATGTTATACTGTATAACCAAAGAAATTGCTTTTCAACAGCACCAGGTTTATTATCACTTTTGTCACTTTTACTTTCATTTCAGAGGTCAGGAGCTTTAAAACTTCTTTTAATGGTAATAATTACTTACATTTTGGATTCACTGTTTCCTTCAGAAACATTTTCTAGGAATGCATAGTACTTCTGCATTGATAAGTACTGATCAAATCATGTACTAACCACTGATGACTGAGCTACTTTAATTTTCTAATGAAAAGGTAAAGCAATTTACTCAAACATTACCATTATCACCATGTCTTACTGTAACTGTTTGTAAGGAAATACACTAAACCTCATCTTTCCCACCCAGAGCAGACGGCAGTACCAAGGAATACAAACAAGATGTTATTTATTTAAATAAATTTGCTACTTTGACATGAGGAACTGTTCTTCATTTAAGCTCTTATTGTTGCTTTGTATATCAGAATATTCTTGAATTATCTGGATTTCAGGCCAGGTGTGACACCAGTAAGATATGACACTCTTTGTTTCACCTGTGAAACCTGTAAAAAATGTTTTTCATATCTGTTCTTTCTCGTTGTCTGTGTGAGCTAAGATTGTTTGCACCTTCTCTTTTATAAACATTATGTAACTAACATTTGTACATGTTATTTTAAAGCATATGCTAAATTACATATGGATGAAAGGAATTCTTATAGAATATATAAATGTTCAGCTCTGTAAGAAAATGCCAAATTGCTTTCCAAATTTTTTGAATCAATTTACAGTCCTAGTTATAATTCACATCTATTTTCACTGTTAATGTGTTTAGACTTCTTAATTTGTTCCTGTCAAATAAGAATAATTCATGTCTCTTTTCTATCTTTGTATTTCCTTATAATTGAGGTCAAGCATCTCTCTAAATATTTGTTAACTCTTGCTTTTCCTCTAAGGATATATATCTTTTCTTGTGTTTTTGGTTGCATAATATGATTATATTATAGATTCAAAAACAGGAAAACATCTAAGCAATACATCATTTGATCTTAAATAGAAACAAATAATAAGTACACATGAGTAGATAACAACTAGGATGCTAACTCTGGGAATATTACATAGGGAAGGAAGGCAGAGGAATTGAACAAGGGAAGTTACTTTTGTAGATGCACTTCATTCTAGTCATTGGAATGGATTGTGGTTTCATTGAACGTTCAGTATATTATCAAACAAATGAATAATTTAATTAAGTAAATTAAGAAAATCAGTAGGCCCTAGAAAGGCAAAGAAAAAATGTTTAATGACACTAGTATTATGTTTAATCAAATCTATATGCCTAGTATCAACGTGAAAAATGTTTTGGTTGCTACAATACGTAAAGCAGTCATTTAAAACATGAAGGAAAAATGAGGAAATTATTGAAATATACAATAAGCCTCTCTAAAATTAGAATCTATTGAGGCACTGTCTTTAATAAATTATTATAATTATCAATTGTTATTGGATATAGAATAACAAAAGATGATTTAAATAAATTCCTGGTTCAAAATACATTTCTTACCTTTCCCAATTGTTTGGTAACCATCTCACTTCTCTTTATAATCTTTTTTATTATCTGTTGGTCAGTGGCATGAGAACCCCAATATGATCTGGAAGCAATCTTGGTTTCCAAATTCTCAAAACAATGAATTGTTCTCTGGTAAGTAGATTTTATGGGAGGGAAATAAAATTTTCTCTGGTGAGCTATTTGGTATAACAATGAGGATAGCCATTCTTTCTATACCATTGTTTTTTTATCTCAGTATTAGACACCGACCAAACAAAAGGCAGTTTATAATTCTGCTTCAGTCTTGGACTAGATTCTCAGTGATATTTTCTCTGTGACTGGAGGACATGAAAGAATGCTTCAAAGCTTCCAAGAGAGTTTCTGTGTTTCCACCTATATTATTCATTCAGCGGTAAGGAATTTCAATGGAGTAAATATTCTCCCTTCCACCTACACATCCTCCCTCCGTTTTCTTCCTTTGCCTGTCTTCTCTCTTTCTCTCTGTCTTTTTCATTCCTTCCATTCTGTATTTGAGCACTAGTACAATGAAAATTTACAAGATGACCTCACAAACTTTATGATTTACCATAATTACAGTAAGCAAGTAAGTGGCATGGGCACTTAGTCTCCTACTCCCCTTACCCTCCATCTATAATTTATCCATATTCAGGTAGCTACAATGCCTATTAATGATACAGATTACTAATATTTATTTCCCCAGAAAAAGACAGATATTTTTATAGCTTAACTTTTGTTTTCTGAGATTCTCCCTTACCACTTATTGCATCAGTCAGGTTTCCAGCAAGAGATGAAACAGAAATAAGACTTATTTAGCAAATATCAAAATATCAATAATTAAATAGTCTTGGGTAAAATATTTGTCCCATTTTATTTTTATACCAAGACATCTGAGGCAGGCTAAATTTATAAAGATAAGAAGTTTATTTGCCTAACAATTCTGGAGGTTCAAAGGCATGGTGCAAGAATCAAGTTGAGTCTGATGAGGACCTCATGGTGGGTGTGAGGAGTACATGAAGAAGGGAGAATACACTGCTGAAAACAGAACAGAGAGCAACTTCAATCCCTTTTGAAGATACATCCCCAGTGACCTAAAGATAGCCCACTCAGTCGTATGTCTTAATGTTTTCATCACCTCTTACACTGCCATACCAAGGACTAAGTCTTCGTTTGATGAACCAGTGCGGCACAAACCATATGAAATTCATAACTAATAGGGTAAGGTGAACCCAAAAGGAGTGAGGAATCATTCTCAGGTCAGCAAAAGTAGGATAAAAGAGGAGGTGGTAGCTAATGAAACAAGGCCACCAAAACAAGACTCAGCCTGTTTCACTGGTGCAAAGGGAGAATAAGGAGAGGTTCAGACCAAATGAACACCTTATCTTCGCATTTTCCTTAGCACATGTCTTCTTTACAAATTGTTATGGAAATCATTTAGTACTTTTTTAGGTTCAGTTTTATTTGTCGAATCCCTGTAGTGAAAGTTTTATTTTCTCTTGGTATTTCTTAGATTGAGAAGCTTTTCTCATTACACAGTCCTTACTTCAGATTTTTTAACTACTTTGTAAAATAAAAGCTGTTATTTATTTTCCTAGCACTATTTGCTGCTTCATGTTTTCATTGATTTTTAGAAGGGAAGTTATATTTTAGTCACTTCATTATTCTTCTTCCCTTTGGCATTAAACCTTAAGAAATGCTTTTGCATTAATCTGGATGGGAAGCTTCACAGTTCATTTAGTAACTACATATTAAAAAATAAATTTTCATTTTCTACTTCTGCATATAGATCAACAGAAATCCTCTGTTAGAGGACAGAATCTTCTCTTTAATTCCTAGGAACATCTGTAAAGCTTTCTGTATCATTGCTTTAATATTAAACATGCTGAAACTTTATTTTAAAAATAAAAATAAATTACCCTTTACTTTTTGTTTATTTTGAATATCAGGCAGATTTATTCTATTGTTTATTCATTAAAGTCTTTTTGCTTACACAATGCCAAATATAAACAGGTGCTGAATAAATATTTTCATATTTGTGTGTGCCTGTGCATGTGTGTGTGTTTCTTTTAATTACCTATTGTCTTAATGTATGTAAGATACTGCAGATGTAATGACAAAAGAATTAGGAATAGTCCTTATCCTTAAAAAGCATATAATCTTTAGATTATTTTTATAATGTCCCAAAGTATTATTTTCTAGGCATAAATCTATTTATAACATTTTTGTATCTGATAAGATTGTTTCCTTCCTTTGTGGTTAATCATAGGCCAGACAAAACACTTTTGATGGGTATAATACGATTCCACAGGCTTTTAAAAAAAACATTAATTACACCACTAAACATTAATTACAACAGGAATGCCATATGCACAGGTATTAGTCTGAACCCACTTCCTACAATATACATGCTTCTCAGCTTTAATCACAATCAGGACAATGGCGCACACACTCCGGCATGATAGTCTGTCTTTCTTCCTCGACTGTGTCTAAGAAATGATATAGTTCTATATTTGCAAGGACTACTGTGCAAAATCACTGCTTTTGCTTTGCTCTTCACTTTCCCTTTTTTCTTTTTTACTGATAACATTTCTTCTAATCATTATTACTAAAGGAACCTTAGAAATTTCTTAATTGAATTTTAAAAACCTCTAAAAATATAAATCCCGATTTGGATGGGACTTCCCATTTTTTAGCATAGGAAGATCCGCACACTGGAAAATTCAGTGTTAGGTAATTGAACACCACTGGCCACCTTAATTATCTACTTTGATATTTTGTTAGAGACAAAGGTTGATAAGCACAATGTTGAATAGCGTGTGTGTCCTTCATTAAAGAGTTCACAATAAAGGGGTGTATATATAAATAATAGGCATAAATTGTTGTAAGATGAAGTCAGTTTTCCTTAACTTTATAAATCAGAGCAAATTTGGTTAAGAGGGGAAAAAATAACCTCAAAGAAGATGGCCAGAATCATATATATAATTATTAGAAGGCTCTCTCCTTTTCTCCTGCATTGTGTCTTGATCCCTTTGTGGTCCAAATATGAGGGAACAGCTCTCCTTCTCAGTCCGTCATGATCAGATCTGCACTGATCCTGTTCTTAGTTTAGATACCATTGGGGAAATAACTCAGAAATACCTCAAGATCACATAGTCATCAGGCTTCACAGACACCCAGTTAGAAACTACCACCTGAGGTCCTATTACCTCCAATACACTGTTGTTTCATATTTACTAATTATTAGTCTATAATTATTATTAGCATATAATTATTAGCATACAATTATTGATTATATATTAGCCAGCAAAATTTATGATTTATTTGCATTTGTTATGTATTTTCATCTTTTGTTATTTATTTAGGAATATTGATTTTATGAAGCATATATCGTATTTTTTCTATTATAGTTTGCAAAACAGTTTCCTCATCTTACCATTTGCTTTACTACATATGTATGTTAATAAATAACATGTTCTCAATGCTTATATTTTAAAAATTAACGTAGTAACTTGGTTTACTTTTCTTTACATTTTCTTTCCTTCCACAGGTTTATTGATTGATTTTTGTTCTATCCTATAATAAGATTAAAACTCCTTACCACTAAATCTATGTTCTGTGCTCTTTGAGTAGTATTATAATTATTTATTTTTGAACATAAATATTTCACCTATCTGAATGTACTGTAAGTATACTAAATAGATGCATTTCACCTCTACAAATAGCCAACAGCCTATCCACCATTGATTTTTTTCCATTGTTTCAGTCAATGTTTAAAGTGTCACTCAATTTTCCAATATACTGTGATTTTATTTTTGCCTTTCCTGGACATTCTGTCCTGTTATAGATCTATGAAATGCTAGTACTAATTGTACTCTTTTAATTGTATCATTTCAATATAGTCTAATATTTGCTGCCATAAACCTGCTAAAAAGATTAAAGCCTCCAAATATATCTCCACTTTGAAAATGCCACAGGCTAATTTCTTTTATATTTCTAGGCAATGCTTAACACAATTTCTTCAAAATAAAAAATATATTTATATCTTAATTTCTTGAGAAAATTACAATATTTACTTTGTCAAAAGGGACATTTTTCACTCTGCAGTTATTTACATTTTTATTTTCAAACCTTAGAAAAATTTTAATTTGCTATTTTATATAACTATATCACAGTTCTTTGGATGTTTACCCACAGTTCAATATATTTTAATGCTACTTTGAATTAGATTTTTTCTTTTCTATATTTTCCCCTTTAGTTATCATTGGTATGTAGTTATTGATTTTTGTAAGTATTTTATAACTGGGAAATTCACTGAGCACCTTAAATACTGTCATGCTGTTATGAAACTTGGCTACAAAGAGCATCACAATAGATTTTCTTGGGTGTCAAAATGAGCAATAATAAAATCTTTCAAATAAAAATTCTGTCTTTGTTTTAATATTAATGAACAATTTTCATATCTAATATTAGTAAAGTATTTATGGACTATCATAAATCTCAGTGGTGATAGTGAACAAATTTTTCTTGATCCGACTTTAATGGAAAAGAAATGAGTATTTCACTATTAAGTTTCAGGTTAGCTATTTGTTTGATATATACAGGAAAGCAGTTTAAGGAGGAATTCTGTATCATGTTTACAGATTTTTGTGCATATATAATTATTTCAAAATAAAAATCAGAAGTAGTGACAACTATTGTATATGTGTGTGTTTTGTACTCTTTCCTTTTCCTAAGTGTCCTAAATTTACTTTGAACTCTTCTTTCATTTCTGGATACAATCTCAATGTGACTGCCAACCAAAGCATCCTCAGCCATAGAAAGAGAAGAAGTAATAAAATGAGATGTATAAGAAGAAATCAGGGGGCATGAGGAAACGTCATTATTTTTGGAATCAGGCAGAGAGAGTTTAAACAAACAAGTGGACTGTCACGTTAAATACTGCAGTAAAGTTTTAGAAGCATAAAGGCTGTGAATAGGCTTTGGACTGCCAATACAATATAAGTGACTATCACAAGGATCATCTTGGGAATTAATTCTTGATCTTTCATGGATTCTGCAGAGGACAGTGGAAGACTCCCCAGTAGAAGAAACCCCGGAATCTATATTTTTACCAAACAGTAATAATAATTCTGTTATAAGTACTACAAAGACTACATACTTTTAAAAACATAGTAGTTGAACTTTACTTTCACTTATGGAATGAATAGTGTAAAATTGCTTGATTCAGGATATGTCCAATGACCAAATCAAATTAATAGTGTGAGTGATCTGATCAAGTCTGCAGAAATTGCTCATTACCATTGCAAAGGTTATGGGAGGAAGGACATTCAATTAAAATGATTGATTCATTTTTTATATATGAGAATAACAGACATGATATTTTTGTTCCTTGATATCCTTGTACAGTATAAGCCCTGATTATATTTGGAGTTGAACAAAAATATGATTTTAAAATTATGAAAGCATTTTTAAAAAGTATTCATTGGCTTATGAAATTGGAATGTCCAGAGGCAGGGAGGTCTTCCAAATAATTCAAATCTAGTGGTTCAGCAAGTGCATTAAGTCCCTAGTTTCTTCCTATCTAAATTGGGTTCATTCTCATAATGGCAAAGTGACTATAAATAAAGTTTCATACTTTTCACTTTAGCAGTCACATCTAAAAATAAAGAATCTCACCTCTGGAAGTCTTAATTTAAATTTTCCTGAAAATTTTCCAAGCTTCTCACTGAAATTTATTTGACCAAATTGGATCATGTTTCCTTCCTGAAAGCAATACATTTGGAGAATGGAATCACACTGATTGGCTTAGGCTCGGATACTTCCTCAGCATTATTTCCATTTATAGAGGAAAGGGTAGACTCAACTTCCTTCTTACACATTACTAGATTTGAGAAGAAAAGTGAGAAAATGAATATATGTTTTCAGAATGAAATGAGTTAATCAGCATGTTTGCCTAGAATATGCCCAGTATATGGTAATAGTCAAAAATGTTGTGGTTATTATCATTGTTATTAAAGAGGAAACTTACTAAGAGAGGTGAAGTAAGTTGGTAACCCCTTCTGAAGAGATAACTGAAGCTTTGAAATGATTTGGAAACATACCCATGGTAACATTAAGAAGTTTTTAAAGGTAAAGTTCTATAAAGTTTCATAGTCTGTTAATACTCCTGTGCAGTAAGAATATGGCCAAGACCCCTCTTTTCTCAAAACAATTTCTTCTCACTTATGTGAAATTCTGTCTCTTTCTTGACATGTGTATTAGTGATCTATTGCTGCATGACAACATTACAAATTTTGCAACCTAAAAACAAATACATTAATAAACTCAACGCAATAAGGACATGAGAGAAATCACACTTGAAGGCTCTTTATAATCAAATGGGTCTTAGGTCCACTGGTTAACTCTTCATTTGTGCACTTTTTCATCCTTTGGAATATTGACATACCTTAGGATGAACTACCATGTGACAATATACAACTGGCTTTTTTTCTGTCAGCATAATATCCTTAAAATTTATCTATGTTATTACATGAATCAGGAGTATTTTCATTTTTATTGCTGAATAATATTCACTGCAATGAGGATACATAATTTGCATATTCATGTGTTCCCTAAAGAGTACTGAAACCATTTCTAGATTTTGGCATTTATAACTAGAGCTCCTATACACGCTTATGCAGAATTTGTGAACACGATTGATCATTTCTCTAGAGAAGACTTTTAGGAGTGAGATGGTTGGATCATATTGTGAGATTTTACATTAATAAGAAATTTCTAAACTATTTTCACAGTGCCTACAATTTTGATTTACCACCAGCAAAGAATTGATGTTCTAGATGTTGTATATCTTTTGTAGCAATTGACTTTCAATTTGAGTCATTTCAAGAGGTTGTGCTTTTGACTTGGATTTCTGTGAAAGTGTTTTTGCAGAGGGTTGTTTATTTTCTTATTGTTGAGTTTTGAGTATTCTTTTATCAGGTTAAAAGCTTTCTGTTACATTTGTAATTTGGAAATATTTTCTTCTAGTCTGTAACTTTTGGCATTATTTCTCAATTCCACTGTGTTTCACTAATCCATGTCTCTTAATTTGTTTGTATTACACTGCTTTTATTGCTTTATTTTAAATGTTAAAATTGAGTATTGGAAGTTTGCTAATTTTATTCTTATTTCAAAATTGTTTCATGTCGTTAGTTTTGCTGCATTTCCATATAAAATTTACACCTACTCCATTACATAAATAAAAGAATCTGGTGGAATTTGCAATTAAATTAAGTTAAATGTATTGATTAATTGATGAGGAGCTGATCTTTCTATCATGCTGTACCTTGAATTCAATGAAAATCAATTACCTTTCCAAGTATGTAGGTTTCAAAATTTTACCTTCAGTAAATTCTACAGAGTTTCCTGAATTAACTCGTAAATGCTCCTTTCTTTTGAAGCTGACAGAAGTTGAGTGTCCTATACATCAAAAGATGTTTTCAATAGCTACTTTATGGTCATTTCTTCTAATACTTTGATACATTACCATCACAGTGTTTATTGGTTACCTTTTCTCTTGGAAGGGTTTCAAGATCTCAGGTCAGAGCCTATGCCTTATAGTTAAATGAATCCACCTGAGGAACATTCACTTCCAAAACTTTCCCCTTCCTAATTTTACTTTGCTATCAAGTTAATGTGGTTTTGTTATAGATCAGTACAGAAGCAACCAAAAGGTGATGTCTTTATACAGAATATTAAACAAGAAAGTAGGGCAAGACTCCCTTGTGTTCTCAGTAATAGCCTTAAAATAAAGTATATTTCCTTTTCTTGACGGAAGGGAAAAGTCAGATACACAAACATGAATATTTCACTTTCCACTGTCCTGCTACTTTTTCCTTCTTCAGTTTTCTGGAATAAGAAAATGACTGAGTCCCCCTTTCACTCAAAATGATTTGCCCCTGCTTATGTGAAATGCTGTCCGTTTCTTGACATGTGTACTATTGATCTATTGTTGCATGACCACATTAAAATTTTGCAACCAAAAGCACATACATTAGTAAATAGTTTCTTTGGGTAAGGATTTTAGATGCAACTTCTCTGGATCCTCTGAAAGGTGAAATTAAGAGCTAAGATAAGGCTACAGTGTCATCTGTGGGTTTGTTGGAGAGGGAACAAAGTCTAAACTCAGTCAGATGGTTGGCATCTTTTAGTTCATTACAATTGTAAAACTCAAGACTAGTTTTTTGCTGTCTGTTGGCCAAAGGATGCCTTCAGCAACCAGAGATCATGTCCCATGTAATTTGATGCAGTGTTTCCAAACTGGGCCATTTGCATCATTAAAGTCTATAAAAGAGGGACACTGGCAAATACAGTGCTATAATTTTATCTAGTGTAATTATACAATTCCATACATACAATTCCATATATTCTCTTTTTTGAAAGCGAGTTGTGTGTCATACTTCTACTTGGAGAGTGATCACACAAGCATTAAAGGGTGATTGAAACCTATTGTCAATGTTCAAAAAATTCTCACAGTAAAAGACACATTATCATTAATCCCACTCACTCTCCCCTTTCTTTAAACACATTTTTCCCATCCTTCTTGCCACTTACTGAAGCAGTTCTAAAGCTCGCTTTTGCGTCTTTACCAAGTATGATAAAAACTATAGCAAATGCTGCTGGGGAGTGCCCTGCAATAGAAAGGTAGGACACAGTGTGTCCTCATCCACCTTAGTCACCAAGACTACCATCATGTGCTTCCTGCCTCTTTCTCATAGTCAAAATGACCATGGGAGTAAACATCTTGAATCAGTTCAGTTCATCGAGACAGCCACAATGGTGGAACTAAAGCCACTCCCCAAGAAATAACTTACAGAAGTGCTTTAGAAAGTGTCAAGAATGAGGAGTTGTTTGGAGTGAGTGGGAGTATTGTGAAAAGGAACTAATGGCAGTATACATTTTACTATAATAAGTATCTTTTTTGTTTAAACATGGAACACGTTTTAAAATAACACCTCATAGAATGGGAGGGGCAGAGATCACTTGGTTACTTTAGGGGTCTATCTCTTGTGATTTGTAAAATAATTTACATCATTATTTTCAAAAACAAATTCTGGAATAAAGATATTACTTTCTTGCTAAAATTTTTATTTTTGAATATGGCAAACAGTATTGTCCCATTTTTCCTATCTGAATTCATGTGAAAAATACAAACATATACCCTCCCTCACCTTGTTCCAGAATTAGGTGCTCAAAAAGATCAATATTGAAAAAGACAGTGATATTATACTAAGTTCATATTTAGAGCCACAAATTCACCCCAAATTCTCAGCTGTAACTGGGTATGCGGTTTGATAAAGTTTCTAAGTCCTTGTCTAAAATGCCCTTGTGTAATTACATACTGGTGGATCTTACTCATCTTAAAATGCCTTTCAATTGTGTCATCTCTAGGAAAAGATACAGCTGGCACTTCCTGGCACCACTTCTATCCTTGGCAGAGTTAACCCATTTCTTGGTTTCTACATTTTTTACTAACTTTCATGTGATTCTTACATATTGAATTAGATCTATACTTTGGTTTTTCAGGCTGGAAACTGGAAATTTTTAATGAGTTAGAATTTTATTTTTATTTACTGAGACATTGAACAACAGGACACATTTAGTAAATATTAGAATATTTTAATAAAACAAGTCTTTATACTTTATGATTCTAAATTGAAACATATTGCTGATGATCCAAACACTTGTTTACTATTTTATCAAGCTAAACTTATCTCATTCACACTTTAATAAATGGTGCTGGAAAAACTGGCTTTCCACATGCTGAAGACTAAAACTAGACACTTGTCTATCACCATGCATTAAACTAAAGTCAAAGTGGATCAAAGATCTAAATATTAAAACAGAAACACTATATTGGAAAATAAGATAGGAAGAAATCTTGAAGACATAGGGATAGGCGGAGAGTTCATGAAAAACAACTAAACTGCACAGAAAGTACTTTAAAGAATCAACAACTGGGAACTCATCTTACTAAAAAGTTTTTGTACATCAAAAGAAATCACCAAGAGTGAAAAGAACACTCACAGAATATGAAAAAATTTTAGCCAACTCTCCCTCAGACAAAAGACTTCTATACAGAACATATAAAGAACTGAAAAAAATCAGGCTATCCCAAATTCAAAGATCCAATCTAAAAATGGACATCTGAGATGAATACACAATTTTCAGATGAAGAAATACAAATGGAAAATAAATATATGAAAAAATGTTCAACATCATTTGTCATTCAAGAAATGCAAATTAAAAAAACATTGAGATTTCGTCTCACTCCAGAAAGAATGACTTTCATCAAGAAATCAACCAATAGCAAATGCTGGCGGGGCTGTGGGGAGAAAGAAACACTTCTCCACTGCTGGTGAGAGTGTAGACTGGTGAAACCACTGTGGAAATCAGTGTGATTCCTCAAAAAACTAAGATTAGTGGTCTCATTTGACCCAGTAATTCCCTTTCTGAGTATTTTCCAGAAAAATTAAAAGCATCATAACACAGTGATATGTGCACACCTAAGTGTACAGAAGCACAATTTGTAATAGCTAAATTTTGGATACAACCCAAATGCCCATCAACCAAGGAATGAATAAAAAAGATGTGATATTTTTATGCAATGCAGTACTGCTCAGCTATAAAGAAGGATAGCTTGAGGCTTTTATAGGTAAATGGATGCAACTTGAGACCATACTCATAGGTGAAATAAATCAGATTCACACGTGTAAATGCCATATTGTTTCCATAGTGTAAGCAACTGAAAGAGTAAATAAGTTCCAAAATCTGCAATAGATATTGTGAAAGGAAAAGAAACTGCTCAAAAGGAAAGAACAACTGGGATGGAGGAAAGGAAGAAAGAAGGAAGGGAAAAGAAAAAATACATATATATGTATACACCAGATAGCCAAGATAGTTATATATTGTCTTGGTTACTTTTCACTCCTTGCTGAGACTAAATACGTGACATCCAAAATTAGGGAAGGAAAGGTTTATTTAGCTTACAGTTTTGGGAGATTTCAGTCCATAATCAGCTGGCTCCAAGGTAGGGTGGTATGGCATAGGGGCAACACTTCAAGGCAGCAGCCGAGCAAAAGGAGCCAGAGTAAAAGGGGCAAGAGCAAGCCTCTCTTTTCCTCCCCTATATTGTACACAGGACACCCCTACCTTCCAGGGTGGGTGTAGCTTTGCAAACATCCGTGCCTTCCTTTGCACAGGGTGAGGATATTTACAAAGTAAGAACCCTGGCTCCCTGCTGAATCTCTCAGTTAAACTTCTGATCTTCTCAAATTGACACAATGAACAGGCAACTGCTTGTGCTCTACACCTCAGGATGTAGAGCTGCTGAATTACTTAATTAAGCTTCTAGACTTCTCAAGGTGACACAATGTATAAACCATAACAATTAGTAAGTTTTTTTAGTGCATTGAAGAGAACGGTTTGCGCTTATATTGTTTGATCAATTTGTATGCCTATATTTTGTAATCTGAGTAACTACTTGGATGATAACAATATGCAAATATTAACCATTGTTAATTTTTCATTATATTGTCAGGAAATTCTGTATCATTGTTTTTTATCTATTTTTTCCCCTTTAAAATGAAAACAAATTACCTCAGGTTCTAGGTTCAGTTTTATCTAGATGGGGCTATGCAGTCAATGGAATGGAGGAGAGAAGCAATAAATACTACTTATCTGAAAAAAAAAATAAATAAACTACATCTCAAATCTACTTTGTATTCTTCTACAAATGATTGCATCAAAAAATAAACAGGGTCTGCATCATGAATAAGAGCATGGAGGAAAGCACTCCTACACAGCCACGCCTCATACACACCGCATAGCACTATGGAAACAATAGACCTTCCCTGTGTTAAGGTACTGAGATCTGTGTATTTCTTATTAAAATAAGCTGCTTTAGTTAATATAGTAAAAATAATTATTAAAAATAAATATTTCTGAAAAACGTGAGACTGTAATATAACAGTATTTCAGATGATAATAAAGTTTTGATTAATGATGAGTGAAAAGTTTTATGTATCAGGTGAGGCAATAATTACAGGCACTACTATAGTTTTATTTGTTTCTTTGCTTTTGATGCTGCAATGTTTTAAATTTGTAATCATTTTGTGTTTATTTTTCCTCTTGGGCTAGATACAGAGTAGTTAAAAAGAAACTTTCCAAAATGGCAGAAAATAAAAATGTTTCAACCTTCTTCTAAGTTTGCCAAGCAAGATACAGAAGTATTTCTTCATGTTTACGAATGATAGCTAGGAATGAATAAATATACTTAGTCAAGTGCACTTTGTTGCTGAAATGAATGTTTCAGGTCTTTTTTCTCTCAGGTCCTAAAGTGGTAATAAAATTCAAAGTAGGACTTTTTTTTTCATGGTTCTCATTTATTTAACCTATCAACAAGATCACACTACCATTAGTTATCTAGAAGATCTGTTCCCATTAGGTCTGGGGGGACTTACTCAGCAACATGATAGATTTCATTGTCAGTGCATTATTTCTTCTGTAATAGACTATATTTCCTTTTCTTTAATTTCTTCCTATTAGTGCTGGCTCTTTAACTTCCCCAGTTTTGTTTTCTCCTTGAACAAAGATAAAGAAATTTTCCTTTCTGAAAGTAACTGGCAAAGCTTAACATTCTCTCAAATATTCCTAACCATAAGTAAATACAATATATTGTAGACATGGAATTTATGAATTATATTGAGTATGAGACTGATTTATTAGTCAATTTTCTTTGAACCTATGGAAGTTTATATTGACACGGTTTAAATTTGGGAACTAAAAGGCAACACTGCAAAGCTATCTGAAGCAGTATATCTTTCCTAAAAAAAATGATGTTTCCTTGAAAATTGGTGTCTTGTCCTGTTTATGAGGATAGGAGAGAACAATTCTATCCTGTGAGGTAACAGGAGGGAAATTCCTCTAGGAATTGGGAAAACCACTCATAGAGATTGGAGTTTCCCCTGGAGGTAACTGGCAACACTGGGCATGTTTAGTGTTGCATGTAATCAGAGGGAACTATTAAGTGAAACTGAAAACTTAGCGTGTTCCCTGGAATTTGTCACCCTTGGGTATTTGTTTATACCTGGAAGATTTTAAAAGGTGATAGTTGCTCAGTCATCCTGAAATGCTAAGGGAATAAGAAGGGGGCAGAATAAAGTCATGTTCCAGTTTTTGTGTAACAAAGATACACAGTCTTTACCACCATAAAGTGAAGTATGAAATGGAAGAATAATAAATGTTATCATTTGTTGTTACAGTTACTGGGTAAGAAAAAACTATTGGCTAGAGAATGATAGGGGTTGTTAATAGTTGAAGTTGGGTGATGTGTATTAGTTGGAATTCATTATATTATTTTGTGTATTTTGTATACATTTGAATTTCTATAATAAAATTTTTTTAGAGTTTTAAATTGACTATATGAGGAATTAAATATAAGGATCTAATTATGGCTTCAAGGATCCTAGTTAGTGACAGAAGCTAAATGCTAGATAATGATGAGTTGATAGATGAGAAGACTGGAAGAGGTGATAAGAAATGAATTGTGAGATATTCAGGAGTTAAACTTAAATGTTATCTGAAAATTAATTCTATTAAATGACTAGAAGATAGTAGTTAGGATACTACATTTAAATTTTCTCTTAATTTGTAGTATTTAAAACTGAATTTATTGGTGTAGCAACATTTTCTCTTGAACTGTAATATTTCTCATGAACAATTGTTTCTGAAATTAGCATTTATAAACAGGTAAGCTCTGGTTGAAGACTAAAAATATTTAACTGTAGTTGAAATTATTCAATTTTAAATGAAAAAAATGACCTTCGGATATAATCTGACTCTACTGTAGTCCTTAGCATTATTTATTCATAGCTCTCCTGTCATTAAGGTGCTATATGCCAATCTACTAGCTATTTCTAATGGTTTATAAATATTTCAAAGATAATATTTCACAATATTATAACAGATAATTTCAATAACCATGATAAATATTTCAAAGATAATATTTCACAATATTATCATAGCAGATAATTTCAATTATCATGATACTCAGGAAATCATGTGATTTTAACGACATGAAACTTATGGTGAAGCTAGAGAAGAAACCTGGGAATCTGCTGTGGTGATAGTACCCAAAAAGATGAGCAAGCACAAGTTCCATGTGTGATGAATAAAAGGATTGTACAAATTCTAATTTTGCCTCAAGAGCTTCAGCCTATTGTTAGAATGCAGCAGAAATAGAGACAGTGGACAATTCTTGAATAAAGTTGGACTAGTTATTTGATGAGTCTTGCAATTATAGTTTGAAAGAAGTGCCTAAGGTTACTATAGAATTGAGCCTCGCTGGGGAAAATTACTGGGCTATATTAACCTTAAAGGAAAGACAATTTATATATGAAATAATTTGACACCATGAATTCAAAGTTTAACTACAAAGTCAGTTCTTTAGTGAGTCCTTCATTGACTCCTTAGTAAAAATTAGCTCCCTACCCTGATTCTCTATTATCACAATATTTTATTTCAGCTATAGGACATGTCAGAGTTTACAATCATCTTTTTTAGTTTGTTTTGTTATACATTCTTCTCAGAATATAAACCCTCTTGAGAAAAGATCTCATTTACCTTGTTTATCTTTGAATCATAATTATCTCAAATAGCTTCTAGAAAAATAATCATCCAGAATAATGCTCATTTATAGTTGTTCTATAAATATTTTTTGAAGTAAATCTAATTTAAGCTCAACTCTAGTGGGCAGGGAAGAGTTAGCAGCAGGAATCCTATTAATTTTTTCTCTCTTCTGGGGTACAGACAGGGGAAAAACCTTATTTGATCAAATCTCCATGAAAATATACTATTAATAGATCTATTGACAAAAACACTAATGAAATTGCCTTGTAAAGAGCATGTGTTTATGAAATGCTTTTAACAAGTTGTGCTTGATCTCTCTCCTTTTACATGTTCTACACAATTATGCAGTCTATATTTATAGGATGTAACTTCTTGGAATGTATCAGGCAGGTGTCCTAACTACTGAATAATACAAGGAAGATATTTCAAGACCAAAGTGGTTCTCTTTTATATACATCATGTAGCTGTATATAATAATACTTAGAAAAGTAGTATGTCACATCTACATCAAAGAGCATCCAGGTATATCAAGACAGGAATTGGCAAACACTTCATTTTATTTTGAAATTCCTCAAAAAAATATATGAAATAATTAGAATTTAGTGGGTAAGAGCTCTGATTTTTGTAAGTCTAATTTAGAAGTTAATAATTTGTGCTATTTCAACTAGGAAGTTTGTTTTTATAGTAATACTAAGGGTAAACTGTTGATCTTACGTTCCTTATAAACCTACTACTCATGAAGATTACCTGTGGAAGTTACCATTGAACACAGGGTCTGAGAAATCTTCTAATTGCCCTTTAAAATGATTATTTCAAATCCTTTATTGTATTTTCCAATTTAACTTCAAAATATTAATTATGATAGCTTTATAATTGCTTTGCAAATAGACTATTGTTCAATTAGTGATAATGTAATTGTTTGCTAGGTAGAAAACAGAGAACAACTAATAAGCTTATGAACAGATTGTGAGGATTGACATTGTATACAGGTGATAATTTCACCATTTTTGGCAAAACAGTTTTGCAGTAAACAGTTTGCAGCAATAAACTTCACACATGTATCACCAAACTGTATTATCTAATAGCACAAATTTCTTTTCAGATAAATGATTAGATTTAAAGTCACATTGAACATTAAACATCACATATTTTATTATAGCAAATAACGATCTGCACTGTTATGCATGTTTATTTTTTCAACGTACATTCACAAGTATTAGCTCATTTGATTATCAGAAACATTAGAGTAAATATTGTCCTTATTTTATTAGTTGAACATTGAATTTTTGAATTCAAATATTTTGATTTAAGTTTAAGACTATTACCAGTTTTCTGTGTTCTATGTTAATTTTTAAATTCAGGAGTCATATACACGCACACTTTTTAAGTGCAAAAAAAGTTCAGAAATAATTTTGACTCACAAAACTTTGAGTAATAATATATTTATGCATATGCTATCTATAATAAATATTGAAAGAATATTAATCAGCAGCGACACATGGTTCTATAACATAGTGTAGATATTTCAATGATGTCTCCAAAGGTATAAAGCATAAGATAAACTTTATGCATGGAATAATGAGAGAACCAAGTGGATGGACATATATGTGAGTGTGCCTATAATTACTTTGCTAAGTTTAAACAGGTATAAGATGTGACAGAGACAAATATTAAACAGACTTGTCTTTTGTTTGTAAGGATATGGGTAATTAAATTTTATTCTATTTTTGAATTTTCAAACTTCCTTTTATTTTAATGTATAATTAAATTTTATTTTGTTTTTCCAGGTCTACTATTATGGCGTAGTTCACAAAAGCTGTATGCAGTTTAAGGTATACAACATGTCAGTCTAACATTGTTGTGAAATATTACCAGTATCACTCTAGTTATCATATATATCATCTCATGTGATTACTACTTGTTTTTGAGAGTAAAACTATTTAAGATATATTTTGTTTTAAATGCCAAATATAGAGTGTTATTATTAACTACAGTCACTAAGTTGGATATTACCTTTCCAGAACTTACACATAACTGAAAAAAAATTCCCCACTACCCTTATCTTCAATTCCTGGAAACCACATTTTTATTTTCTTTTCTCTGATTTTGAATTTTTAGTTTCATACATAAATATGAACATGCATTGTTTACCTTTTGGCATTTACGTTTTGTACTTAATGTAATGTCCTTGAAGTTCATTCAGGTTGTCAGAAATGGCAGCACTAACTTCTTTTTTTAAGATTTAATAGTATTACATTGTATATATCTCATTTTTTCTGTTTATTTATTGGTGGACACCTAGATTGTTTCCAAATCTCAAGCATGATCAATAATGTGGCAGTGGACATAAGAGTGCAAATGTATCTTTAAGATAATTATTCCTTTAAGGCACATTCCCAGAAGTGGGATTTTGGAGCATACATAACCTTTAATTTTAAAGTTTTGAGGAATCTCCATTCTGTTTTGTACAATAGACATACAAATGTACACTCCCATCAATATTTCACCATGATTTTTTCCATTCACATCCTTGATGTCATTATCTTTTCTCCTAAAAATTATGAGGTAATATCTCATTGTTGCTTAAATTTCAGTTTTCTGATTATTAGGATTGTTAAGGACCTTCTCATCAGTCTGTTCCCATTTTAATTTCTTTTTGGGAAAATGTCTATTTAAATCTTTTGCCCACTCCTTAATTGAATATTTAAGGTTTAATATATTTTGGATATTAGTTCATCATGGCTTTCAAGTATTTCTGTTATTCTATAGGTTGCCTTTTCATTTTGTTGTCTTCTTTGCTACTCAAAAACTGTTTAGTCTGCTGAAGATTTACTTTTCTATTTTCACTTGTGTTGCCTGTGCATCTGGTGTTACATCCATGAAATTATTTCTGAAGTTATTTCCAACACTCCATCATGGAATTTCTCACTATATGTTTTCTTCTAGGTGTTTATGTCTGATAGTCTCATGCTGATGTCTTTAATTCTTTTTTGGGTTCTTATGCTAAAAGATAATAGGTCAACTTCATATTTTACATATGCCTATCTAGTTTTCCCCATAGAACTGTGGGAGAGATTATAGTTTAGCTATTGTGCATTCTTGGCATCTTTTTGGAGGATCAGTTACCTCCTTCGCTAAATTCATTAAGAACTCTGAACACTATTACTAATGGTTGTTTTCTTAATTGCTGCTTTGGATTGTTTATTTTTAGTATATAACATCAAAGTTCAGTGCTGTATGGTTGATTTTTGCCTCCTGAAACATTATTTATTAGTTTTAACAGTGCAATTTTTATGGATTTTACACATAAGATCATATTATGTTGAAAAACTTTAAAATCTCCTTTTCAGACTTAGATACTCCTTTTTTCTTACTCCTTTAGCTAGGATTTACATGCTATACTGATAAGAACTGATTAAAGTGAGATCATTGTTATTACCGTGATTTTAGAAGGAAAATATTTAGCTTTTCACTGTTAATATGAGATTAGCTGTGTGATTCTCATATTTGGTTTTTATTATGCTAAGGCAAATTTCACCTAATTTGTTGAAAATTTGTATTTTGAGAGGTTTAAACCATTATTGTTCTTCTTTTTATTAATTTAGTTTATTGGTACATTTTAGATACATATAATGCTTGCATTCATTACAGGGAATTTGTACCTGTACATAATGTACCTTAATTCTTTCTTTTCCTCTTCCCCTACCATGAAAGGTTGTTGAAGTTTGTTAACTATTTTTCTCCATTATATTGATATGATCATATGATTTTTATGTTTTATTCTGTTAAAGTGGTATATTACACTTATTGATTCTTATATGCTGAATCATCCTTGTATCCTAGGTGCAGATTTGATCTGAATGATGTGTAAGATTATTTTAATGTGCTATTGAATTTGTTCTGCTAATATTTTGTGGAAATTTTTAGCTCTGTGTTCATCAAAGAAATTGGTTTGTCATTTTCTTGTCTAGTAGTGAAAACTTTGTTTGGCTTTTGTATCAGACTAATATTGGTCCTAAAAAATGAATGTTTTCAATTTGGGGTGAAAGTTTGAGGATTGGTAGTTGTTGTAGTCAGGGGTTACAGGGAGAACAACTGCTACAGGACACAGTGTTTGTAATATTGTTTTATAATAGTCACCCAGAGTTATACACAAGAAAGTGTAGGAAAATCTATCCACAACACTAAGATTCAGGATATTTAGTCGAGGGCGTGGATCCCACAGCAATATCATGCAAGAGTCCCACCAGAGACCCCAAACACATGACAATGCCTCCCACAGTACCAACTGGGAATCTAAGAGCCCACAATAAGGGCTCACGCCAGTCTATTTACGGTTCTGTGCCGGACGGCCAAAGGTCAGCGGTGGAACTAGAAAGTCTATGCCAGCAGGGTGAAGGAGCTGTGCAGTGGGTTGAGGGTTCTACGTGGGAGCCAAGAAGTCACGCTCAAAAGAAGAAGCGGGGCTGCCCTGAAGAGCACCACAGCCATCCCCAATGGCGACGAGGTCCCGCGCCCCTCCAACGATGGAGAACAGTTGAGCACAGGTCAGGAAGCCCAGCGTGACAAACTTCTCCAGCACACAGCCTCCCCTCTGGAGTCAGGAAGTGATGCACAATGTGAGGAGCAGGGCTCCCACAACATGAACCACAGCCACTCTCACCGATGAGGTCCCAAGCTCCTCTGACAATAATGGCCGAATCCATATTGGGGAAGCCAGCATGACAAGCACCTCCAGGAGAACCAGCGGTTCAGGACAGCAACTCTTGAAAGAACCCACAAAGCCTGGCTCTTCTCCACGTCCCTATTTATGCTGGCAACTTTACTGAATTAATTCAGCTGGTGCTAAGTTGACCACCAGTTTGTAATCCATAACAGTAGTAATTCTTTAATGTGTATAGAACTTACAGTGAGGCCACCAGACCCTTATCTTTTCTTTGATTGGAAATTTTTAATTAATAATCCAATGTACTTAGATGTTATTGATTTGTTTAGATTTTCTATTTCTTCATGAGTCATCCTTGCTAAGTTGTCAAAACCTATCCATTTCTCTTGGTTGTCTGCCTTGTTGTTTTAATAAGAGTTTCTTATTATTCTTTCTTTGTCTATCTCCAATACCAATCGAGCTGTCTCATTTTGCATGTTCGATTTTAATTGTCTTTTATATCTTATCAAGCTAAAGTTTTCTCAATTTTGTCTTTAAAAATGATGTAGTTTTATTGATCACTACCCTAGTATTCTACTTTATTTCCCTTATTTCTGTTCTATTCATTATTCCTTCCTTATGTAAACTTTGGGCTTATTTTGTCCTTTCCTGTTTTCTAGTTCTTTGAAGAGTAAGATGGCTTACTTTAGTTATTTCATTATCATGCAGGAGTTTATTGCTATACTTTCTTTCTAGAAGAACTTTTGCTATATTTTTGCAAGTTTCACTAAATTGTACTTTCATATCCACTTGTCACAAGACATTGTTGATGGTCCATTTACTTTCTTCTTTGGCACACTGGTTATATAAAAGTATATCGCTTCTTACTTATTTATGAATTTTCAGTGTTCCACTGTTACTAATTTTCAGTTTCACAGTACTGTGGTTGGAAGAAATGATTAATTTAATTTGTTACTTTAAATTTATTGTTTTGTAGCCTACTGTATTATCTATCTTGGAAAATGTTCTTTGTGTGATTGGGAAGAAGATAAATGTTGCAAACATTGGATGGAACATTCTGTATTTGTCTGTCAGATCTATTTGGTCTAAAGTGTCTTTCAGTCAGAATGCTTGTATCTGAATCATCTATACATTGGGGAAAGTAGACTGTTGCAATTTCATATTGTTATTGTATTCTTCTATTGTCCCCTCAGATCGGTTACTATTTGCTTTTATATTTAGGGACCTCAACTTGCTGTGATTTTATATTTAGGGACCTCAACTTTTACAATTAATATGTCTTCTTGACTGTTTTAATGCTAACAATTATTTAATTGATAGAGTTCTTGAATTAAAGTCTTTTATCTGACATAAAACTTACTGTATATTTTTCAATTTGCATGCAATGTATATTTCTGTCTTTTTTATTTCAGTCTATGTGTATCCTTAACATTTAAAGCCATCATACACTTGGGGGAATTTTAAAGTTTTCTACATTGAGCATAATATTTTATAACTAGGAAAATATAGCTTATAAAATATATAGAAATTTTGCATTAATATACACAGAATGAGTTACAGAAATTTCCACTATTATTTTAATCAAATAATAGGGTATTGACTAAATGAATTACAGACAAATACAGTCTCACTTTACCCAAATGATCATATAATAAGTAATTTTCGTCTATTGTACCAGCATATCTGTGTGTCATAAAACTTAACTTTAGAACAGCTATTTAATGGTGCTAAGAATAACCACTCAGAATACTATAAAATATCATAAAAACACATTGAGTTTGACATTTAAAAAATGTGGCTTATTAGCAATAAAATAACAGATCGATGGAGGAGACAAGCATATGCCTAAGGCAGCAAAGTTAAGCCAAGGGCATGAATTCTCATAAAGATTTAACAGAGATTGATAGAAGAGAGCAGAGAGAAAAGAAAACATAAAAGATGAGACTGCATATGTTTCAAGTCAGTATATTGCAACATAGTACATGAAAAACTAGGGAAAATAAGTTCTGTGAGAACAACAAAAAGATTTAAAACTGTACAAATGAGGAAGAAAAAGAGTGATAGACATGTTCAAGAATCTTAAACATAATAGAATTCAAGCCCTTCAGGGACTTGTTTATACAAAATCCTCTAAAAATAGTGAATCCACCTCTTTATGAATGACACTAGTAATAAATGTTTCACTGTTCAAAGGCAGCCTTTTTCCCTGTATGAAGAGTTCTATTTCAGAAGGTTTTTTCAATGATGTCAAATACCTGTAAATTCTATGCAAAGCATCTTTTTTCCTACTATATTTAGAATAATCTAATTCTTTTGAAAATAAAACTATTTCTCTTCATATTTTAAAATTTTTTAGTTCACTTAGTTAATTTTTATGCGTGCTTTGAAATGCTTACAGCATTTTCTTTTTCCACTGGTTTGTCTAAGTCTTTCTAAACTGCATTCGATACCCTAGGGGAAAAAATGTAGATGTTATCTGACAACTTGAAATTTAAAAAAAATATATTATAACATCCTTTAATTATGATGTAATATTTTTAACCACATTGTAGTTTTCCACAGTTAGCAGTTTGTACAACCACATGACGTTGTCTTCCAGCATTCAACCTGTCATCTAATGTTTCTCATTCATTTTCATTCTTGTAACAGCTAACATTATCTTTTTCAAAAACCATGATATTTCTTTTTTATTAATATAGTCTTAGTGTCAGTCAGCTCTGCCATTGCTCAAAACAATGCCTAATACTCACAATTAAAGACAGAAGTTTAATCTGACACATAGATCGGGGAATTTAGACCATGACTGCCTGCCTCCAAAGCAGAAAAATCATGGTGAAAGGCCACAACAAAGATAGCATCTCATTTCTTGGCAGTTAGGAAGCAGAGAGAGAAGGGAGGAACCAGGAAGGGAAAAACACCCTCCAAAGACTTGCCCCCAGTAACGGACGTCTTCCAGCCAGGGAGTGCCTCCTAACAGCAGTGTTGCCTGTGAACTCTTCGATTGATCAAACCTACTTATGAGTATAGCGCTCATGATCCAATCAACTTCCAAAAGTCCCATTTCTGAACGTAAGAGAATTTTTGGGGAACATTGTAGTTCTAGGTCATAACACTCTTCTGCTTTATATGTGAGAATCTTTAAAAGTTGTTTCCTGTGTATTTTAAGCCCTTATGCCAGCTCTCCATTATTTTGCATTTCTTTAAAGAATTTAGTAGAAAAAGCTATAATTTATACAACTTGCTTTAACTTCAACATATCTAGTAAATTATGTGTGAGAACTCACATTACTTCGATGAAATAGTGAGATCTGTACAACTCTTTGTCATCTTTGCTTATGTTTACTTAGGATATTTATCTTAAGTTTTCTGATGATCCTAGATACATACATGATTCTTTCTAGCCTTTCTTGATTCACTCAGTGTATAAAATTAAAAGATTCACTTTCTCTAAAAGATGTGTTTGCTTATACTTACGAAGCAAATCATTTCAAAGGGAATCCAAATTAGAATTTCTATTGTTTGTTTAGCATTTTTTCTTAGGAGATTAGATTGTAGTAGACAAATCAGAGGACTGTAAACTATTTTTCATAAATGGAGTAAAACTTCTAGAATGTTTAAAATTTTCACAAGGTTTCACATTATCTTATTTTTATAACTGATATTAATAATACATTACATATTTTTCTATTTGTCATATTTTCTGAAGAACAAACTTAGTAATATTACTTTGGTTTCTCTCATCTTCCAACTTCAGTTCATATTCTATTCATGGTGGATATAATCAGAAGGTTAGTAATTTTTTTACAAGTTTATAGCTTCCAGATATTCACTGGTACTCTCTCTTACTCCTGGCAACTCCATTCTCTTTGACTAAGATATTATATTTTTCTTCTATTTTTCAATTGTATGTCTCATTTCATCTTGCTATTGAAATTAATAATACATACACACACACAAACTGAGAAAATAGATATTGTACCTACAGTGTCAAAAAGTATGGTGAGATAGTATGCTTACACACTGATGGAGGGAAAATAAATTGATAAACATTTTGGAGAGTGGTATATCTGAGGTAACCTCTCAGTGAATAAATTGTATTAATCCTTTATAGCTTGACAGGAAGCCTGCTCCCAGGCTCAAGCCCATTGTTCTGATATCTTAATGAATGGCTCATAGATCTGAGTCACGTGCTTCTACACAAAGCAAATTTGTCTTTATTGTTTCTAAGTTTGTTGAACTGGAAGAAGTATTACGAGAATCTTTCTTCCAGTTTTAGTTACCTTTTTGTTTCTACATTTAAAAAAAGCACTAAGATAATTAACTTTAAAGGAAGAAAGGATTATTTTGGCTCATAGTGTTATAGGACTCAGTCCTTGGTTGCTTGGCACTATTTCTTGGAGCCTGTAGTGGCACAGTATGCTTATGTCAAGAGTGGGACAAAATAAATTGCCTACTTCATTGTGCCATGAAATCAGAAAGAGTAGCAAAGTCCCAAAGTCTCATTCTAGGTTAATTCCCTGATGATTTAACTTTGTCTAGTTGTGCTCATCTCTTAAAAGTTCTACCACCTTCCAAAAAATATCACAGGGCCTGCCTTCACCACATGGCCCTTTGGGGGAGATTCTAGATTTAAACAAAGCATTCCAGAAAAAATTTTCTATCCCATTTCCCTCTTAGGTAGAAAATCACCTGGAAATCAGGTCTCTCTCTCTCTTTCTCTCTCTCTCTCTCTCTCTCTCTCTCTCTCTCTCTCTCTCTGTCTCTGTCTTTCTCTCTGTGGGTGAGTGTGTGCCTATGTTGGAGTTAAGGAAATTGCTGGTCGATTTTCTGATACATGAGGCCAATAGTTGTTAATATAACTAAGATAGAGAGCATTTGAATTCCAACTATTAATCAGTTTCAAAGAAACTGAAATCCACTGAATTGTTAAATTATGCTAAATTAAACTAAATTATCCATGATAACAAAAATCATCATGTGGAAACAGATTGACTTATTGAAGGACAGCATTAATAGGCAAACTAAGAGTACATATTGTCTTTCTAGGACCTAATCAGTATATGTTTATTCACCATAGGTCTTTTATGTGTGTCTACTATTTCTTTAGAAGTGTAAGTTAATTATAGTAATACTTAAGAGTTAGCTAGATATATGTTCCTATATCTATGCTTCCTTAATACATTTATAACTGTGTGGATATTGCTGTTCTCATATTCATTTCCTCACCATTTAGTGAACTTTTTCTATTTTGCACCTATATGATTTCAGTGACTCACATCTAACTTCTCATTTTTATAAACTCTAGAATATCTTCAATTATTGTTACAGTTAAACCTTAAACTACATCGATGTGAATATTACTGCTATTAAGGGTCTTTAATTAAAGATGAATAGGCTAGGGATGGTTCTTTTCTGGACAACTAATTCCTTTCTCCAAAAGGAAGTAGAAATATGTTGGGTATAGTTTCAGGACATACATTTATAAGCACTATAAATAACTTTAAGCCCATCTCCATCATTTAGAGATGAACCTCCTCCATTTGAAAGTCAATAAATGACAAACTTACTCCTGTCAAAATGTTTATAAAATTGAAAGTCAACTAAGTAGGTCATTTGCTACTCAAAACACACTATTCTTTGAGCTGTTTTCTGTTTCCATCTTTATTGACAATCGGAGCTTGCATTGTCTGTAGAAACTTGTTTTGTGAACAGGATTGTTTCTTAGTTAATAAGGAATAACAGGTTTTCTTTATTTCAAATATCTAACATGAAGACCTTTTATGTTTTCATTATAAGATGGCCTAAATAAGGATAGTGTATGATAAGGTAAAGTACAGACATTTAATTTACCGAACAATAATAAAAGGAAGAATGTAGTTAAGATAATAAAAATTTTAAACATAATAAGTAAAAATACAGAGTAAGAAAAAAACTAAGAACACAGACAAACATCTAGAAACATCTGGAAATTTTGAATGAGAAGACAAGATTAAAAACAATGAATACTAATAATGAAAATGTAGACTTTATAGAGAAAAATCATGAAGGGATTTTTCCTTATTGATATAAAGAAATCATAAGGGGATGTTTTGAATAATTTGATACCAATGAATTTAAAATGTTACTAAAGTACATTTACATGGACTAGGTCTAAAGTATTCTAGTCAAAGAATGCCATTTAGATTACAGGTGACTTTAGGTTGATTTGCAGAAGCAAGTGAAATTTAATTTGGGCTGTTTCTTGGCAATGCCTCCACTAAAAATAAATAAATAAATAAATGGGAAAAAAACAAATTTAAATCTGATTAATCAGTTGCCAGTTAATTTATAATTCTATCAGCATGGTCTTTCTATCAGGGTGGACAAAATAAGGCAACATTTTAAATCTATTCTAATACTTCCTTTAGCTCCTGTATGACAGCCTCCCCATATGTCACTGCTGTACCCCTCACACCATTTCCAGAACGGTGCTGTTTCTTATACACATCATGATTTGCTCAATAATATGTTTTACAATTTTACTACACTTCAGTTTACATTTTACAAATACATATAAAAAGATAAATTCTACAAAATTGTCTCAAGAAAAATGGAAAACTTTATTGTAATTCAGTATGCTGTGCTTTTACAGTAAACACTCATATCCCATCCTTGAGTAGATCACAGATATGTCAAATTTGAGTGCCAAATTTTTCATCATCATCATTATCATCATCATCATCATCATTCTGGAAATTCAGTAACATGGAAGAAAAACGATTGAAGGAGGGGTTAGAAAATGCTCAACTTACGGTACTGAGTTATTTTCTGTATGAAAATGCTTTGAAACTCTTTGAATTTGGTGCTTGACACATTTTGGGATAAAATTTTGTCCAAGTAGTTGGTGTTTCTTTGGTACATGAGAAGCAAGGTGCAATTCATCTGTGTAGATTTGCTAGTGACTTGTTACCATTTCTAGCCAAACCAATTTGTATGATATCCATTCTTTTCTATACTCATTCCACTTCTAATAACCAAATGATGATGAGTACTAAGGCACCACTTTATGTATGTACCAATTCCCCAAAACCAGCAAAATCATTGTGTATCATAAATATATAACAATTAAAAACAAGCTTAATAATTACAGGACTTCTAAACTTGGTGAAAAAATCTCCAGTTGGAGAAAATAAGGCTCTAACTTGTGAAATGATAGTGCCCCCTTGCTGACAAAAGACAAAGATTATCTTTACCATTTCCATTAAACTTTAAAATAATAGAAAAATTTTACTACTGTAATGAAATGTGTTATTTTTAATGTAATTGCTACTCTAAAGTTATTATATCCCAGCAATAAAATAGAAAAAAACATTCAGTCTGAAATCCGGGGCCAGGTGTAATTATATGCAGTTGAATGCTATTCTACTTCTAAAATCCAAGCAAATTTATAAATTGTTAGGATTAATGAGTTAGCAAGATTCTTGAAAGCAAGATTACTACTCCAAAATCAGTAACATTTACATATCTTGAATATAAATTAGATAATAGAATAAAAATATATCATCCATGAAAGCAAAGTATTTAATGTATCTGGAATAAATCTATCAAAGTTGTGCAAAAATTTTATACAGAAAGCAATAATATTTATGGAAGGCCATAAAAATATCTAAATAAATGAAGAACTATATCAGATTCATCAGAGAAAAATTTACTACTTGAAGAAGTGGCATAGAAGAATAAATTATAAAGAAAATATTACAACATTTACTAAATTAAATTTTAAAATCATATAAAATAAAATCTTTGTAAAGTAAAAAAAATTGTAGCACGTATAAGGGAAAAAGTATAGTATTTAGAACATATAAAGAATTCCTATAGAACACTTTTATTTACTAAGAAAACAAAAAAAAAGTCAGGAAAAAATAAAGTTCCTGGAAAAAAAGAATTGGACAGAAGCATAACTAATGCTCATATCAGTATATGTTAATATCCTTAATACCAGTTACAATCAAGTTTTTGCAGATCAAAACAAGCATGTATTCTCTTAAGATTGGACATTTTTTAAAGATCTGTTTATGTAAATTGTCTTTGAGATCACAGGGATATATATGAGACATACACGGGGCGTGAAATTGCAATTTGGTCTTCTATATACAAAAGCAATTTGTCACTTTCTTTCTTGTGAGTGCAGAAATGGTAATCATGGTCCAATGATCAATATAAAATGATGTTTGATAGGTCCTGCTAGCCTGGCGCTTTTCTATCTGTACCATGACATCTGCCCAACTTGGTACCAGACCCAGAGAAACAACTTAGCTCTCCAAGAGTAACTTCTGTGTTCTCCTTCTCACTCCAGAGATAAACCTCCCACTCCCTTTCTGTGTGTGCACAGAACCCTCTCCAATCCCAAGACTGCACAACCACCTAAGCTTCCATCCCATGTCCCCAGTAAATCTATCTGTCTCCTGTTTTACACAGGCAGATGGTCCTTCAAATCAGCTGTTAATATGTCATTTTGCCCTCCTCCCAAACTCCTCCCCCTGCCAAAGCTGATAAAAGTAACTTCACTTCTTTGTTCTCTTTTGAGTGCTGCTGTACCCCCATCAGACTTTCCTGTGCCCACTGCGTTAAACGTCTTTGTAATCCTTATCTCTCTCTCTCTCATGTTCTCTGTGCTGCTTCAGATTGAGTACCAATAAAACTCAGTGTTCAATGTTTCTGTATTCGAAAGGCAATCCTAATAAAACAAATACAGTGCAGTATTAGTGCTACTAACACATGGGTGAGCCAATTTCATTTGTGCTTACGTAGCAACTTACTCCACTCCATCTTCAGTCTTTTTCAAATCTTCAAAAAACAGAGTGAAAGGGAGGAGAGAGGTATTTAGGATAGCTTTGTGTGTAGTGTTCTTGGGCCTAGGTCTAGAGATCTGGAAAAACAAAGAATATTGAATATTCACTCACTCACCAGAATGGGGACTGTCGTAAGAAAAGGAGTCAAGTTCTTTATCACCAGCTGGGCAGCTGTTTAGTATACATACTCATCAGTCCTTTGGCTAGATGAACTAGGACAAAATTGTGGATTTAGAGTTACGAAAGAGGACATGAGAATGGAACCCACGTTCTGTGTTTCCATGTTTTGTGTGGAGACGTAGAGTTTTTATGGATCAGATGGAGCACAGAGAGTTGTGTCTGAACTATCTTCCAGTGAACCATGTAAGAATTTCCTGCCCCAAGAAGGCAGAGAATATCCAGAGTGGTATTAGCTGACTGTCTTGGTTACTTTTCACTCATTGCTGAGACGAAATACCTGACGCCCAAAATTAGGCAAGGAAAGGTTTATTCTTACAGTTTCTCAGGCGTTTCAGTCCATAAGTTGGCTTCAAGGCAGCATGGGATGACGGGGCTACAGTTCACGGCGGCTGCAAGCAGGAAGCCGCAAGCCGAGCTGCCGAGAGACAGGACGGAAGCAGGGAAGCGGAAGACCCGCCTTCCCTTATACTGTACAGCAGCTCCACCTCTGGGCGGGTACCACAGTCATGTCATCAATCCTGGTGCTAGACAACAAACTGATCACAAGTGTCAGACTCAGCCCCATCAAAAGTATGTGAGGACTTGGGGGGACATAGCATACCCCATACACTGACTATGACTGGAGATAAAAATGGATGGAAGATAAATGTTTGATGTAGATTCCTCAAGACAAGAAGTTGAAAAGTGATTTTATGGAGGAATCAAATCTTTCCGTAAAAAATTCAAGATTTGTACATCTACCCCATAGAGTTTTTGGCTAGTAAGCATTAGCCAGAGAGCAGCAGCAAGCTTCAGAGACAACAACAAAAGCAAAAAAGAATGCACCATTTAATTAAAAACAAACAAAAAATAGTTGAATCTTCCTTCTTCCTTTGACACCTGGATTCTACTCTACTCACTGCCAGTGCCTCAACTTTCACCTGGAATAAGGAAAGAGAAAAGAAAACTTTTATAGTGAAGTGTGACTAAAGATTTAAAACAAAGAGTTTATTTTCTAAACTGCGATTTAATGGAACTTGTACAAAACAGTATTAAAGAGTTAGTATAGAGATTCAGAAGAGCATAGGCGAATGGGGTAACTACAGTAAAATAAAGTGATCTCATGTTCATGTACACTCGAGTTGAACCTGGTTATTAAACTGAGTACATCTTAGAAAAACTCACCCATATCTCAAAAGCATGTTCCAGAATTTTTGTGACTTATTAATTAAAATATTAACACACATTTGAGTCAATAAACATGGGTATCAAGTTGCATAGAAACGCATGTTGTATGATAACATTTAAGTCTTCTATTTGAAACTACATAAAGCAACCCCTGTAAGTGGATATATATGTATCAATATACATATATCTGTATGCATGTATGATAATATGATATAAGCACTGAGATGACATTAACTATAGAATAAAGAAGGGGGGAAGTTACAAAGGTGAAGAATCTTAGCAATACATGAAATACGTTTGTATTTTAAATAGGAGATATTTGATGTAAATTTTATGTAACAATTTGCTTCTTTTCAGAGTGTGTCTGTTACACGTTACATTTTCTATAATTAAATATTAAAAATTTAAAGTATTACAATATATTTTGACACAATTTTCTTATAAAATTTGGTTGGTATTTAGCTCTTTCCTTCTGTGGATGGAAAAAAATCACTTTGATATTCCTTCAAGTATTCATTTTTGTTGTCATTTACATCTCCATGAGTCATTAAAATTTCAGATATCTCATTGCATTTCCTTTGAGAGGATTAAGTGTCTTTTACTTTTTCCTGAGTAGCTCTTCACTGAAACAAGATCTAACACATGTGAATGAAAGTGTTTTATTCCTTTTTAAAAATCTCATCCTAAAGTAAATTGAATACTTAGACAATTAGTGCCTTTCCTGCATATTCAACTATGCTTATCTAGTTTTGATAAATTGTTCATGATTGGGTTTATTCCGAGCTTTTGAAAGTTCTGAAGTGTTAAGAATGCATTTTCTTGTATACAGCTGAGGTACACCTTCAGATTCTAGAGTGGATTTTGTTAGTCCCTTCTTGCTAAAGTGCTGACATTCTAATTATTTTGTGGTAATTCACAGAAATATGGGACATTAGTCTTTCTTATGCTAATCTTACCAAAATAATCAGATGTGGCTGAATACCATGTAGGGTAAAATATTTTTAAAAAACATTTGTCCTATTTGTTATAGGAGATTCAACAGAAAATAGTTTAAAATATACTATGTAACTCATTTACGGTGTAAAATTTTTCTGTTATAATAGAAATTTTAGTGTTGAAATCACTGGTTTTTACCTCTTATAATGTTCACAGAGTAGGAGGTATGTTTCCTACTAAGGTGAGATATCAACAATTGGTAAAATAATTTATTTTCAAGTCAAAAGTTTTCTCATTATTTCTACCAAGATGAGAAGGAAATGAAGACATAAGATGACATAAGGTAGATAATTTTCATTACCAAAATTATCTGTGTCATTATTGAATTGTATGTACATATTTATGTAAGAGCTTGAAATGGTTTGCACTACATTTACTTCTCTTTTGCCAACTTATTTTAGCTGTTTCTAAATGAAAGGAAATTCATAATAGTTGATCAGGGGATTAAGCAAATTATTGTATTTTTCAGATAATCACTTAAATATATATTAGTATATATACATTCACACAACTCATCTGTATTGTTCATCTGTTTATTATATATGTATACATTTATGTCTTAATTATCAGCAGTCTCTTTCTGTTGTATATAATTACATTTTTATGCACATTTCTGGTTGTATTTCACTTAGAATTGTATTGAATTTACATATTCCTGGCTTTTAATCTCTTATTCATCATTGCCCTACTTTAGTTACAGACTCTTGACAGTGAAAATAAGCTTCTTAGGTTCATGGAATCTTTATTATACAAAATGTGCATTAATGTCATTCTTATTTGCTAATGGACTCCATGAGCAGAAGAAGCAATGAAAAGGACTGAAGATGATTATTTATCAGCAACTGAGTAGAGCACGTAGCTAATGAACCATGACCACAGATTTTCTGAGCAAATTGTCAGGGTCAGGCAGGGTCCCGTCTTTTGATATTCTTGAAAATATGCATTATAATTTTTGCTATTACATTTACAAGTACAATGTATAACATTTTCAATCCATATTTATTTTAGCCAGTTGAAATATGTTAAGCATAGAAATGCTATGTATGATGCTTGAGGAGTGAAAATATTCATTAAATTCTTATGATTCCTTACACCGTAATGCATTTCCAGGGTATAACTTTCTAATTTAGACTCTCTTAAATTCTCTAAAGCTTCTTTTATTAATTGTGGAAGAATTTTATCATAAAATAGGGGTGTTTAGAATTTTTAATTCCACAAATACTGGGTCAGCCTATGGAAGATATTTGCCTGTTGCTGAGAACAGAATTATTAGTTAGACCATCAGTATTATCAAAGAATGCATTATACAAGAGGGAATGTTAACTAATATGGAAGAGTTTTAAAGAAAATTTCTCTAATATTTTGGGTACTATATAATAGCCCATATTTCACTGACTTTATGACAATCACACATTTATATCATAACATGGAATTTTCCAACTAATAATGTATCACTTCCATGATGTGTGTTTGTGCTCAGTCATACTACTTTAAACATCATAAGAATAATATAAAAAAACAAAAAATAATACATGACTAGATTACTGGGGTCGGGTATATAGCTCAGCAGCACAGATGCTTGACTAGCAAGTGCAAAGTCCTGAGTTTGATTCCAGGTACAAATAAATAAATAAATAAATAACAATTAAAGAAAAGAAAAAAAGTAGATTATTACTTACAGTCTACTACATGACATTTCTAAATTCAATCTACCTCAATTTTATCTTTATTCATACTTCACATCTTCTTTTGCATCCATGCTATTTTACTGAACTATTCTAATTATAGATCTAGCACACTAAGTCATCTTGACTTATTCACTAACAGTTTTTCTTGGCTAAGAGTTTTTATGTTCAATTTATCCTTATGTTCCTGCATGTGATTAAATCAAGGTAATATATTTACCACTCTTAGTTCTGTTTCTTGACTTCCTGTCTTCTAATAAACCTTTTTTTGAGAACTCGCCTTAAGATCTTATTTCCTTGACACACTGGTAACCAAATCTGGAACCATACTACTTTTACCATATCAATTTACTATTAATTTGGTCCAAAATGTTTTGATCTGATTTAGCTCTCTATTGTTCCTCCAAAGTTTTTAAATATGCACCCCTCAACTTATATCTTCACTTATTTATACAATTAAGCTCACAATTCATTATTATTCCTAGTTCTTTGCAAACATTTCGTGGACTCTTTTTTTTTTCTTCCTTAAATCTTCTCTATCTGGGAAATCTATAATTTTGGATATAATCTTCTTAAGCAGTTTGTCTTTTGGATACATCATAATTCTATTGAAACATTTCTTCATCCTTACTGAATTTTTCCACCAATTCATTAGCATGCCTTCTTTCAAATTAATGCAGTTTAAAAAATGTCCTATTGCTGACTTCATCTATATCCATTCATTGCCCCTTTTCTCTATTCTCCCCTAAATACCCAAAGAATGAATTGTTTCTGTTTCTTATGTCTATTTCCTCACTTATTATTTATGCTTCAATTAGCTCCATTTTAGTTTTCTATCTCCATATCTACTACTGACATTAAAAATAATGTCTTGTGATTCAACTATCATATCCCTGTATTTAGCTTACATGCTTTGCCCCAACCATTGCACAGAACTAGTTACTCATTGGTTCTAGAAATAACCATCTCTCTTTCAGTACCATCTTTTGTTTTTATGACAAATTGATTCCTTTAATGCATGATCTAGCTTTGTTCTGTTTCACCTCCCTGTACTACAGTAGATAGCTGAAAACAGATTTCTTTTTCCAAACATGCATATGCACACCAATTGCCAGATATACAAAATTAAATAATGTCAGTGAAATGCACTAATGACTTTGGAATTTGAAATTGTGAAAGGAGATGGAATATGGATCATGTATCATTAATTTTGTTTGTGTAACATGATAACAGAGCCAACTGAGCTGTGGGAGATTCGGACTGATTGTCTACAACTCAGTGAAAAGGAATAGAATTAGCAGAAACTGAACAGATGTGGCCATCTAGTGGGTCTTTATCTTTTTTCTTTTCCTCTTCTTTCTCCCATTTTTTCTTTTCCTTCTCCCCCCTTCTCTTTCTCAGTCCCTCTTTCCTCTATTTATTATGTCTTTTATTTTGAAAACTATTTTGCTTCAAAGTGAGAAAAGGGCACATTAAAGTTGGAATCATGAAGCAAAAAAGCAAGAAATGGATGTCCACAGTTCATGAATGGAACTTGATGCTTTTCTTGATTGTCATTTTCAGAAATGTAGGGATGAGGAAAAATTCTGAGAACATTTGTTCAGTAGACATTCATTCATTCATTCATTCATTCATTCATCTTGTTCTTAAATACATGTTAACAACCTGGTAAGTCTGAAGTACTTAATTGTACTTGAAGTAGAAAAAATAAGCAATCTGAAGTTCCTGACCATGAAGGCTAATAGGTTAATGGACACATATTTCTAAGCACAGAAAATAATCATATCAAAGACAGCATTATTTACCTCAGTTCCATGTTTCCTGTGCAGATTAAAATAAAAACATGTAATTTTCTGAAGTTTGAGAATTGAATCCCTCTTCAGGAAGTGACACCAACTTTTTGACCATAATAATACAAGTCGATTATTAACATATTCGCTAAATATACTTTAATTCATTATATGGTAACGCATGAATAAGTTGCTCAGATAGTCAATGGGGGTGATACATATATGTATATTTATACATGTATATATGTACATTTTTATATATGTTTATGAATATGTGCAATACATAGTGATATTTTGTCCAATGACAGACACCTTAATGACATTATAGCCATGTTTGTTTGTGTTCACACAATGACAAAATTGTCTCACAATGAATTCTGAGGACATGTTCCACACAATAAGTGGTATGAATTTTAGAAATGAGAAATTCTTGAATGCTTTTGACCAAATTTACTGCAAATAAATTTTATGATTTAGATAAATATTTCACATTAAACTTCTTACAATGTTTAATTTCTTAGTCTAATTGCATATTATAATCATTCGTGTAAATAATTTGCTTTTGTTCACTCTCAACTTCCATGATACTGTATATTTAAACTCTGGGTTTTTTTTCTATATCATTATCTTTGTCACCATTAGCACCACTTTTCAAATTGTCTAAGGAATTTTCGGAGTCCATCATTTTGAACCCTATCTACAATTATTAAAATGTATATGCTTTTAAATTTATATATAATCCTGTCACTGAAAAGTTAGGTCAAGTTCCAAGTATCATTTATATAGTACTTTGATTATAATATTTTAAAAATATGTATTTCTAAATAATTATTTTCTCCATAATAAAAGCATAACAATTTTTCTGGCACTTAATATGATATATATAGTAGTAGGGACTATTTGTTTGTCTTTTTTGCCTCATGCTTTCTTTGCATGAAGCAAATCTCTTTAAACATTTCAAGTAACTGAAGTTATATTTTCGCTCAAATATTTAGTTTAGTTTAAAACAAGCAAATGGGAAAAATAGTCTGTAACACGGATTTTTAGAACTCATGTAAGATGACTCGCTTTAAAAAAAAAGACTTGGGCTCAATCTGCCCATATACATGCATATATAATTATGAAAGGAAAAGAGGGTTAGAAAGGAAAAGATAGCACAAAACTTCAAATTCTTCTCCATACCAGTAAGAAGCGAGTACTATATATCATTTGTAGCATCAGTAATTCAATAAGGAGCTGTAGTAACAGTTGATTTGAAAAGACTGAAGTAACCATTGGAAATGAGAAAACAGACAGATTTAAATGTAGGTTTGGACACCTAAAGACTGAGATTTGAAAGTGGAGTGAAACATATTTTAGTTAAAAGTTTTCTATCGTTTAATTTTAAATTGTATGCATTACTACTCTTGAAAATTGTATTATAGATGCAACAAAATGCTGTACAAGCCATTAGGTCAAAACTGATGACCTTATAATCCATAACATCTCAACATTTTTTTCCTATGAGCATTTGCTAAACCTTAGGTTGCTAGTTCCTATGGACACTTTATGGATTACTGTACTTCGGTTAGAAAATACACCCCTGGAACATTTGCTATCACTATAGAGTTCCTCTGCAGGAGTGCACGTAAAGTGCTGCTTTATGCTCCACTTACTCCTTTTGGCTGTAATTTTTGGAAATGCTTGTGTTAATTGGCGATGGTCATGGGCAATGCTTAAAATTTCTTACGCATTGTGTCCTGTGGATCCCCTTGGATAAGAATGTTTTAATCACCTCAGAGGGATGTAATGGAACACTTTGCTATTTTGATTTGTTAGGAGTAAGATGTTCCTTGCTCTGCTAACTCTTGGCTCTGGTTGTTAAAGAGCCATTGCTTCTTGGTTTTCAGCTTGGAATAACAGGTTGTATAAATAACTTTCTTGTGGTTGTTTCTCTTCCAAACTTGATGTGATGCCACTACTTATTAATATCACGATGGTGAGCAGACCTTCTTGGAATGGGTGATGCTTTTCCTCATCTAGTAACTGAAGCAACAATGACAGAGTTAAGCATCTCAATACAGGTACAATACCATTATATCACATGCCGTCACCCAGAATCAATTTGCATAAAAATCTATTTTCATGGTTTGGTGGATGTCATATGTTTAACCTGCTCATTTTGACTCTACATTTATTATTATTATTATTTAAAAAAATAGAATGTATTGAAAGCAGGGATACCATTACTTAGGAAGAGGAGAATAAAACAACTTGAAAACAATTCAGTCTGTGCAGCACTGAATTAATAATACAAAATATAAGAGTCATACAAAAGAATGACTCTACATTTAATAATACTACAAAACTTACATCCCTCTAAAATGAATTCTTTCATGTTCCTTGTGCTTATGATAATCATGATCTATACCATATTGAATTTAGTTATGGGTTATATTAAGATGAAACATTTAATTATGCATAAAATTAGGTTGAAACATATGCATTTGTATGCTATCAAAGAGAAATTGCAATTGGTTATCTTATTGATTCTTTTCATAGGAATGGCATGGAATCCCAAAGAACCAAAAATTCCATGTGAGTCCTTTCTGTGTAAATTCTGGTAAGCAACACAGGGAATGGGGAGGTAACCAAATGATTTCCTGGCTAAATCATATTCGATGAATATTCAGTGTGAGAGATAAATGAAACTATGTATGAGAAGCATTTTCGACAAGAGGTAGTTCACTAACTGGTCAGGTGACTTCAAGCACATCTCTGCCCAGGTGGGCAAGTCCATGCTGAAGAAGAGCAAACCACCCTGCTTGCCATTTTGGTGATATGTGCAGATGCCAGGAAAACACAGCCAAGCAGACTTTCAGTTGCTGTGAGAAATCCCTGTGATTTCTTTCTCTTAAATACAGAAACATGCAATGGTTTTGTGGAGAAAAAAGAAAATTATAAGGTATGAGCAACACAGAAAAGGAATGCTCAAATTAAAAGACAATTATTATAGTAAAAGGCATAATTCCAGAATCCCCTTCACAATACTGCTCCAAGCTTCTGAACACACTTACCCCATCGTTTTTGCCACTCTCTGAAGTATTGTTGGAAGTCCTGTTTCTTACCTTTATGAGGTCTGATCAAAATACGTTGAATTCTGGTATAGAATGCCTTCCAATGGAAACATTCTTATGAGAAAAAAAAATTACAGCACATTCTCATTCACTGTGTTCATCTGGCACCTTGTGATTTCTGGTTCTTAGCCAAAGTCAAAATTGCCATGAAAAGTACATAGTTTGAATCAATTTTGGACATCAAGGCAACTTAACAATTCAATTAAAGACACACATGAAAGAGTATTTCTAAAACTGCTGGAAAATGTAGCAACAATGATGGGATAAATGTGTTCAAAGTTAGAGGAAGCATTTTCAGGGGAGTTAATGGCAATGTGACTCTACTGTATTTTTAAAAATTTAAACATGCACCATTATTTGTTACCACATTTTGTATACAAGTTTAGCTATAATAAATTGTTTTTAAATGACACTTACCTTTTTCCAGTGATAATCTCAATTATCTCTTATAAAGAATACCTATAGTTCAGTCATTCATCAGTGGAAGCAATGGTTATGAAGATTTGAGGGAATAAGAAAAGATGACATTTTCCTTTGTCCTGAAATCCTACCAGATGTGAAGTATTCCTGCAATATAAATAAAATTTCTGAAAATGTATTGCAATTCCATTATTCCTGAATAATTTAGAAACCCCATAAAGATGTAAGATGGCTATCAATATATATTTATTTGAAAATTTTGAGCACTTTCTTTATTTATAGACTCCATGATACAAATTGTAGTGAATAAATGCCATTGAGATTTTGAGTCCTAAAATGTAACAATTATTTATTCAGAAAAATTTACTCATGCAATATATAATTAAAGAATGATCACACACAAATAATGGCTAATACATTCTTATTTAACCAGTAATGATTTATTATTATTATTTGCAGTTTCATAAAGTTAATGCAAACATTTATTTCAATAAGAATAAGAAAAATAAATGAAAATCTCATGTGCAAATTGGAAAAACCACAAGGATTTTAGCAAATCCTAGAGTAGCCAGTTTTAGAAAGCATGAAGAATGGCAATTATTTTCAAAAATTTGATTTTTGTGTAGATTCCTTGACCATTCTGTTTCATGTTTCATGGGCTTGGTTTCCCTATATAAAATGTAATACACAATTAAGACTTTTTTCATTCTCATCATGCAATAATTCAGACAATGATCTTTCTTTCGTAAATAATTTTGCCTACTAAGGTATATGTGACTTTTGCAATTTTCTGTTGCTTCAGCCTCCATCTTTACCACCAGCCAATCTGGGATGTCGTTTAAAAATTTGTGATAAACTTTCACAATAGATTTAGCTTTAGTACATGGTGGCAAAGAGAGTATAGACTTTGCATACATCATGCACCATTTACTTCTTTCTGAAATCTTGTATTAGTATGGTGCATTTGTCTTAGTAAATGAAACAATATTAATATATTCTTATATAGTCCATAGTCTATGCACATTTTCTTCCTGTTTAAATTTGTCCTCTTTGGTTCATGTTTCCTTAGGTTCCTATTGACTGGGACACTTTCACAGATTTTTCTTATTTTTGATGACTTTGAGACTTTTGGACATTAGTGGTCATATATTTTATGGAATGTCAGTCAGTTGGGATTGGTCTGATATTTTTCTCATTATTAGACTTGAAATATTGGTTTTTATGAGAAGACCACAGAGATAAAGTGCCATTCTCAATTCATCATATCTGAGTGCACAGTGTCAACATGAATTGTACTGTTGATATTGACCTTGATAAGTTGGGTGGGCCAGTAGTTTACATATTTTAAAGTAATTCCTGTATCCACCTGTTCATATTTTTTAAAAATATTTCACTACAAGCAGCACAGATATAAGGAATTGAGAGTTAAGCTCCACCTTCTTGAAGGCAACGTAATGGGTAAACCATTGTGCATTCTTCTGCTTGAGATATTTGTCTACCCAACTCCTCCTAATTATTTATCTATTTAACTATATAATTGTATGGACCTATACACTTTTATTTTACACTTTGGATTTTAATCCAATACTATGCAACAATTGTTGCTCAAACTGTTCCAGATTTGGCTACTGTGGGTCCTATATCTTGTTCCTGTCCTCTAACTCTATCACTGTTGTTTTGGTTGTTTGTTTTGTTTTGATTTGTTTGTTTTCAGTGCTTATCTTCTGGCACTACAAGTATTTCAGAACCATGTTGTTTAGTTTTGACATCAGTCCTGGAATTAGCCATCTCTCTAAGAACTCCTGGTTTCTTTGGCCTTAGAATTGTATTAGAAAATTAGAGTTGAGCTCTTTGCTACTAGAATTTCATCAAATCTAGGCAATTTTGGATTCTTGTGTCAGGAAATTTTTATATATACTAATCCATATATATGCACATGTCAACAGATATTTATGCTGCAATTATTTGCTGTAAAATTAGACACGTACTTGTGCTGGTACCGCCAACTCCTAAACTCTTAGCATATGAATCATTACAATTTTCTTTTTGTGTATTTGTTACCTCCCATTTCAAAGTTTGACTCTTTGTTTCTACTGTCCACCATCCATTTAATTGCTCATTCCCAGTACACCTGCATTGTGATTTAGAATTGGTAGACTCTACTGTGTTGGAAAACAACTTTACCAAATACAGTATGGTTCATTATGTGTAACTCTTTTTACCTTCAATCAGACACTTCCCACTTTCCCAAATTTACTTGAGTCACTATTTCCCTCCCTCACTAATCTGTTTTATTTATTTTATATGAAATTAATTTTTATATAAAATAAAATATTTGAAATATTTTATCACAATCTACCTTCCATCCTTGTATTCCTGCATCACATTCATTATTTTTGGTTAATTTGCATACACTGCTTCACCTTTGCTTGATAAAGTTCCATATGTTCTGACAAATGCATAGTATTCTATATCCAGCATCAAAAATGTAAAACGAATAATTTTACTACCTTAAAAATTCCCCATGATTCATTTAATTAACCCTCTCACTTGTCTCTTAAATCTCTGGTAACTTAATCCTTTTACTATCTTAATAATTTTGCTTGTACATAATTTCATGTAAGTGGAATTGTATTGCAAGTAGTATTTTTGCTTGATTTCTTTGCAATATATACTATATTCAAAATTCCTTATGGCTTTGTTTTGCTTGATAATTCATTCCTTTGTTTCATTAAAAGACTTCTATTTGACTGATGCTATTTAGTATCTTATGTTTTCTTTATTGAAAAATATCTTATTTGCTTTCAGTTTTTAGTGATTATGATTAGAAACAGGATATTTTTTCCAGTATATTAGTGTTAATGCATGCCCTCAATTAGGTGAGAAATGCTGAGTAGTGCTATTCCTACACTGTATAGTTAGTCTTTGCTTAGCATCATAAGAAGTGGCCAAACTGCCAAAATGGCTATACCAGTTTACATTTCCCCAGGAATAAATGAGAATTTCTGTAACTCTGCATCTTCAGTCACTTTTACTATTCATGTTTATATTGATTAGGCAATATAATAATTGTGAAGTGGCATCTTCTTTATTAAATTTGCATTTCTCTAATTGTGAATGAAGTGGAACATGTTTTCAGGTGATTATTTTCCATTTGCACATTTTTTTGGATGAGAACTTTGTGCAAGTATTATACTTATTTTTAGTTGGGTTTTTGGTTTTCTTATTGTTGAGTTTAATGAATTATTTTATGTATAAACTATATCCTTTATCAGATATGTGTTTTGAAAACATTTTCTCCCAGTGTGTGGCTTTGTTTTTGTTCTTTTTGTAGTGCCTTTTACATTGAAAAGGTTGTTTGCACATGAGTATTCAATTTTGTGACAACTGACTATTAAAAAGACCGTTCCCCTTCTATTGTAGTGCTGTCGTGTATTTATGAAAAATCAACTGATTCTAATTGTGTGCATTTTTTTGGCATCTCTAATTTATAAATAATCTGTTTACCAATAGTATCACACACTGTCTATTATTTCACAATTACCTTCCTCAATAACTAGCTTTATACTATGTTTTAAAAGGAAATAATGTAACTCCTTCATCACTTGTTCTTAATTCTTGTATGTCTTTCCTCACAAATTTATAAATAAGTTTATTAATATGTACAAAATCACCTGGAAAGATATGACTGGAGTCTATAGATCAACTTGGGAAGAACGTATCTCTTACCATTGTTAAGTGTTCCAATCCAGAAACATGGAATAGATTTTCTTTTATTTAAATACACTTGAAAGTATTTCATCAGGGTTCTATATTCTTCCAAACAAAAATCCTCCAATAATTTATTATATTTGTAGTTAAATATTTCCAGTGTCATTTTTTGTAATATTTGTCATTTATTTTTCATATTCACATACTGTAATTATTTAACATGTTATTTTTTCTGAACTATCTTTTTTATTTTATTAGTACATATTTGTAGCACACAAAGGTTACATTCATTTTAAGGAGTAGGTGCATGTATTTAGCACAGCTTGATTCCTTTGTAATCATCTTTCCCTTTCTACCCACCTCCATTCCTCTGACTCTTAAGTCCCCTTTCTTCATTTTCATTCTTATTGGTATTTTGGTATTTTATTTCATGTTTATAACATAGTATTTATATTCATTGTGAATATTTAGTGCATGCACATGGTATATTTTAAATCTTTTTACTTCTTCCACTCCCCTACTCTTAACCCTCAGACTTCTGACCCCTTGCCATCTGCAAAAGATCTAGTTCCCTGTTTCCTTCTAGTAATCCTTCAATTTTCCATTTGTATTTTGCCTTACTTTACTGAGAGTTGTCAAGCATTACTTACTCTCATGTGTCTGATTTGCTTAACTTAATGCTATATTTTCCAGTTGTATTCACTTTCCTAAATATTGCAAGTTTATCTTTCTTTATGGCTATGTAATATTTCACCATACGTCAATACCACATTTTCTTTATCCATTTGTCAGTGATGGGCATACAGGCTTCTTCCAGGATTTAGCCATTATGAATTATGCTGCTGTGAATATTGCTGTGCATGTGTTATGGTAATATGATGTTATTAACTCAATGGAGAAGATACTTTGAAGGGGCATGGCTGGTCAAATGAAATTTCTATTACTAGTTCACCAAAAACTCTTCACACTGATTTCCATGATGGATGTACTACTTTACTTTCCCACCAACAATATAGGAGGGTTCCTTTTACACTGCAGTCTCACCAGCATTTGTTATCCTTCGATTTCTTGATGACTGTCATTCTTTCTGTTGTAGGATGAAATCTTAGTATTGCTTTAATTTGCATTTCTCTAATAAATAGCCAGACATGTTGAACATTTTTCCATATATTTGTTGGGCATTTGTACTTCTGAAAAGTGTCTATTCATTTCACTTGCCCATTGCTGGTTTGGGTCTTTCATTCTGAGGTGGTCTAATATTTTTTAGTTCTTTATATATTTTAGTTATTTGTCCTCTGTTTTAGGAATTGCTAGTAAAACTCTTTCCCATTTCATAGGTTGTCTTTTCACTACATTAATTGTTTCCTATGCTGTGGAGAAGCATTTTAATTTGATGTAATCTCTTTAGTTGATTATTGGTGTTATTTCTTGTACAATTAGAGTTCTGCTCAGGAAGTCCTTGCCGACACCTATGCATTTGATCTTAGCCAAAAGGCAGAGATGCGATTGCCTACAGATATAACTTCAAATGGCTTACCTACTTTATCTTTCAGTAGCTTAGTTGTTCCTATTTTAATGTAGAACTTTGATGTATTTTGATTGTAATTTAGTACACAGTGAGAAATATAGATCCTGCTTCAGTCTTCAGTATATAGTCAATTTTCCTAGCGTTATTTGTTGAATAGGTTATATTTCTTGCAATGTATGTTTTTAGCCCCTTTGCCAAACATGAAATAGCTGAATATGAGTGGCAATGATTCTGTAACCTGTGTTCTATTCTGTTGACACACATTTGTTTTTGTTCCAATCTAGTGCCATTTTATGTTAGTGTTGCTCTGTAGAATAACTTGAAATCAGGTATTGTAATGCCTTCTGCTTTGTTACTGTTTTCCAGGATTGCTTTTGTTATTTTTCAGTCTCTTCTGGTTTCGTATGAATTTTAGGATTGTTTTCTTTAGTTTGTTGAGATATGTTGGCATTTTAATTGAGAATGTATTGAATATACTCTCTAAAAC